>JAODPA010053742.1:0-11460 GCA_025585075.1 Nepenthes mirabilis
TAAAGATGGTAAAGAGCATAGAGGATATTTACAGTTTATAAATGCTGTATGTATAAAGGTATGTCGGCCGGTGTTTGAAGTGGTATTAATTGTATGCAGAAATAAATATTGCCAATTAATTTATTGAAACCTTGCAAAATTAATTGAGGATGGAAATTGAAATTAAAATATTGTTGGCCTTAGTCGTAGGCACCACTTCGGAATAAAATGGAAAAAAAATAATGAAGTAGTTGAGCTGATTATATTTCGATCCTTGGATTCCCTTTGAGTGTTCTGAGATACGTTCCATTGTGCTGGATTTGATTGTATGAGTACGGTTTGATCAGCACTGAACGACGTTCTGTTATTGATGTTGCAAAGCTTTCTTTGCGTTATACTCGGTGTATGAGTATGTGTATTTGTTGGCTTCTTACGGTCAAGGTTGAGGAGAGTGTGTGAAAATATTGAAGTATCTGATCGAATGGGAGGCTTTGGTACTTTAATATGGTCTACGCTTATCCGATACTAATTTCCGTGTCCTGGTGGTCTTGAGGTACGTTGTCTAGTTTGGCGGGATGCTTATGGCCCTGTGATCATCGTAGATCATGATATCGTGGGTATCATGACAGGAGATGTTGGGTTTGACGTGTGAGTTGTCTTCCATACCTGGTAGAGTCGGAAAAGGAGCATGTAGATGAGGTCATCTGTCCTGATTGAGTCAGATGATGAGTATGCTCGGGAGATGTCTGTACTTTGTGGCGCAGAGTCTCCGTGGACCATGGATTTTGGTCGGAGGTCAAACTTGCGAGCATTGGGTAGCCCGTGCAAGTACCTAGCTGTCGGGGGATATACGCAACCTTTGGTTTACAATGGCGGAATAAGATTCGGGAGATTTCTTGTGATGTTCTATGATTATGAGTACCTCTTTTGTTGTGTTGGTAGTATCCTTGTGTGGATTCTGAGATATTCTGATTCGGTGGAATCCATATTGATTGTTATCGTGATTATATTGGTCGTTTTTGCTGACATATGGATTGAAAAAAATCCTCAATCATTGTTGATGTCGGATTCTAGGGGATTATCACTGTTTATTGGCACTCTTGTTGTTTTTGGATGCGCGGGTCTTGTGGGACCCATTTGCCTAAAGTCGTATTTACGACGTGTTGTAATCTATCTCGGATATAGTAGGTTTTCAAAGTATGTTGAGACCTTGTTAGATGGTATCCTAGATTGTTATTATTAAAATGTGAAATTTATATTATTTGGTTTTAAATTTTTAGTTCGCGTGAGCGGCTTGAGCCATGTGTTTGAGTATTTAGGCTCGGGTCGCCACATCATGTTTGCTACCTTCTCGTCCCCATGTCACCAGGCATTGATGTGATTCGCTCCATTCTTACCGCAGTTGATATCAAGGCTTTATATTTACAATATGATATTTCAAGAGTGATTTTGTTTACAGTGCCTGGGGAGTATGATAGGGGTTGTTCTCCTCCGAACAAGTCCATCACCATTTATGAGGCCGACCTACGGAGCGATCTTTGCTTCCCCCTCCTGAGGGAGTTGCACGAAATCTTAGTGGCCTTGAGAGTTCCAATAGCGAGATTTCATGCTAATGCCATCAAGTATTTGTGCTCAATTTGCATATTCCTTCGCCACCACGAGAGGACACTCAATGTAGTGGTTGTGAAGGTAATCTTTCGGTTGTATCGAAATGGAGATTAGATCTCGTTGTCTTCCAGGGACTTACACATAAGCGGAGTGATCCTTGATTCTGTAAAGAATTGGAAAGATCAGTTCTTCTTTGCCAAGGCCACCTCCGTCTGGGCCCTCTCCAATGAGTGGGGTAACGTGTTTGCATCCTTTACCTATAAGGTTTCGTGCAAGGAGGTAAAGTCTGTTAAGCTATTGACGGAGCCGGTCCGAGTGAACACGAGCGACTTCGAGAATGACCATCTCCTGTCTGCTAAGGTGCTTGTGCTAGCCCAGTGGAGGTTTCCCTCGAAAGGTATAGGAGCCACTTCTCCGCCCCCTGCTTAGCCTAAGAGGAAGGTTGGGACCCTATATATCAGGGATCCTTCTGGGAGTCTGTCTTAGCGGTAGGCCGCATCGTCTTTGGGATCTTCTTCTTCTTCTGTAGCCCAGGGCCTACCGATGGTGGAATGGATGTAGGGCCTAGGTGGGCTGTTTAGGGGACTGGCTCCTGTTGTACCCTTAGATGTTGGCACCACTGAGGAGGGTGTCAGAGCAGTTGCAGCCAACGGGCCCCCTGCTCTTACTGCAGGTGCAATAAGCGAGCCCGTGGTTGGGGGTCGTCGAGGCCAATTTGCGCACCAACCCAGGCCTAGCAGGAGGTCCCTATAGTCGTTTCGTCTTTGCTAGAGTAGACGGTGCCCAGCCATCCTTATGAGTTAGCCAGAGATAGTCCCAAAGTGCCCCACCTAGTGGAGGCGACAACCATAAAGGCATCTCGTCCGGAGGCTCCCGCGTCTGTTGCTATGAGGGGCCCAGCGGCTTCTGTGTAGGACCAGCCCTGGTCGAAGCGGGCATTCGCTCTGACATCTTCATCAAGGGTGCCCTGAGTATTGCGGCTACTGAGCTACCCTTCATTCAGGTGAGTATCTGAGAACTTTTCACTTCACTTGGAACAGTCAAACTTAATCTCCTTTTCTTTTTATATTTACAGCATGACAAGATGGTGTAAGTTTTGCCGGCATACTCCTACCAGCGATCATCCAGGATTTGTCGGCTAGAAGGGGAAGTTTACCGTCTGATCTAGACGTGGGTCGACCTAAGTGTGGTCGAGGAGATGTAGGGCCGGGTGGATGCCGCCACCTCTGAGGCCCAACAGTGCCGGGAGCAGGTCTCCAGTCTTGAGCTTTAGCTATCTGAGGTTAGGGAGGAGTTTCAAAGATCCTGGGATGCTTTACATGCAGACAAATAACATATTGCCGCTCTCCAAAGCGAGAATGCCAAGCTGGGAGTGGAGCTGATGACCCGGTTCAGCCCAAAGGACATGGGCCAGGCTCTGAATGCCAGATTTTTGGATGGCATTCACTTGTGTCAGCAGATTACTTCCCTCATTGACCCTACCTTTCCTTACCATCTTTTTGACCGATGGAATAGGGGTGTTTGGTGCCAGTCCAATATGATTGATTTTTCTTACAGGAAGGAGCCATTGTCACGCCCCCAGACCATAGGGTAACATTTTTCTCTCTTCTTTTTGTATACATATATAGCGCTAGCGAGCTTATATAGTCCATTTGCAATGAATCAGAGAACATTTTCCCAATCATTGTCATAAATTTATATTTTTGTATAGTTTTATTTATATACCGTTATTTGTCAGCTAAGCATTATCGCTGTCGTGGCTGGGCTTTGGCAAAGTTAAGGTCATCATCCATGTGCAATCACTTGAGGTCATCTCTCTATGGGACATCATTCTTACTTGTCAGATCCTAACTCGCCGACCATCGCCCATTGGCGGTTCTTGTCCCTACTAGGGGAGTCGTCACACGGGTGCTAAAAAGCCCCCTAATGTTTTGATATTTGACCGCACATAGGTCGTTCTATGTGGGACTGATGTTCAAATTTGACCGCATGTGAGCCGCTCAAAGTGGGATCAAGGTTCAAATTCAACTGCGTGTGAGCCATTCAGAGTGGGTCCGAGGTTCAAATTTGACTGTGTGTAGGCTGCTCGTTGCCGGATCTAGGTTTAGCAACATGCGGATGAGAATTCATCTAACTTAGAGGCAGTTTAGGTCACTTGAGCTGATACAACATCACGCAAGCATTCATATGGATAGGCAAATAATTAATAATAATCAACTATCAGTAAAGAAGCAAATAAATTATTTTATTAAACGTGATACAGTTTTACAAGCACACATAGTAATATATGCTGAACTTATCTGGGTTCAATAAGATATCACTAGTATACCTCTTGAGGTGGACAACCTTCCATGTCCTTGGGATCAGTTTGTCATTCTAGGTATTAAACTTGTATATGTCGTTCCATAAGATGGCTGAGACAAGGAATGTGCTTTTTCAATTCGGGAAGAGTTTGTTCCTGTTGGCATTCTTACCAATGGCCTCTATATTCCGTAGAACCAGGTCCCCTACTTCGAATTGGCAACCCTTCACCTTTTTATTGTAGTACCGGGTGATTCGTTACTGATAGGCAGCTTGGCCACATCCCGGGCTTCTTCGAGTAAGTCGAGATGCTCTTTGAGTTCCTGGAAGTTATTGAGCGAATCAAAACCCATTACCTGGAGCCTCGACAGTCCGATCTCGACTGGTATGATAGCCTCAGTTCCGTAGCACAAAATGAAGGGCATTTCACGGGTCGGCTCTTTCAGTGTTGTCCGATATGACCACAATATGAAAGGTAGGTCGTCCGCCAATGAGCCCCCAGCATCTTCTAATTTGATTTTCAACCTGTGCAGTAGGGTTCGATTGGTAACCTTTACCTGCCCATTTGCTTGTGGATAAGCAATTGAGATATAGACCAACCAGATGTCCAAACTTAATATTTGGTGAAGCACCTGCCGGTGAATTGGGTTCTGCTATTAGTCATGATGATCTCAGGAATCTTGAATGTGCAGACGATATTCTACTGAACGAACTCTGTGGCATTTTGCTCAGTAATACAGGCCAATGGAGAGGTTTCAACCCACTTTGTAAAGTAGTCGATATCCACTATGACGAACTTCCTTTATTAGGATGCAAGGGAGAAGGGCTCGAGTATATCGAGCCCCCATTATGCAAATGGCCAAGGTGCCTGAAGGGTCTTTAGCTCCGTGGGTGGTTGATGGGGCAAATTGCTATGGATCTTGCAGTTCTCACACTTCTTCACAAAGTCCATAGTGTCTCTTTTCATGATTATTCAATAGTAGCCTTGGTACATTATCATGAAGGTATGGTTCTTGCCCCCCAACATGTGACCCACAAATGATAAGAAGTACCTTGCTTAACATATAGTCGGCCTCCTCCGATGTGAGACATCGCAAGTACGAGGTGGAGTACCCCCGGTAGTAGAACCTCCCATCCACAATGGCATACCAATCGAGCATCTTTTTTATGCGTTTAGCATCATCTGGATTCTCCGATAAGATGCCATCTATGATACCTCTCCAATAGGGCAACATTCAGTTTTTGTTGTTGGAGACTTGTAGCACTTCTTGCTCAGACTCTTCTATGCTTAGAGAGGTCAAGACCTCTCGCATATCTCTCGAGTACTACTCTGGGCTTTCAGCTGTGGCAAACCTTGTGAGCTGATCAGCCTTCCAATTGTCCACCCTCAGGATGTGCACCATCTTGACTTTATGAAACTTCTGGGCTATGCTCCTTGCTATAGTGAGGTATTTCGCGAGTAAAAGGCTCGACACCTCAAAGTTTCCGCAAACTTGGTTGACGATCAGTTCTAAATCAGTGTAGGCAGTTACGTGCCTTGCCAAGCATTCTTTTATAAGTCACAACCCGGTGAGTAGGGCCTCGTATTCAGCAATGTTGTTGGTAGCCGGGAATCCAAGCTTCAATAGATCTCATTTTTGACCCGTCGAGAGTCCTCAGAATTACTCTGGCACCATTGCTGGAGTGAATCGGGGGCCCGTCCACATGGAGAGTTCAATTTGGCAGCTTTGGTTGGCGGTTTGTTTCACTAGGGTTCAGAACGGGGGTTGTGGTCTTGACGACGAAGTCCACTAGAGCCTATCCTTTTACGGCCGGCCTTGGCTTGAATTATACGTTGAACTTGGCCAATTTGATAATCTATGTGACTAGCCACCCTGACATATCGAGCTTCTGTAGGATTTCCTTCAAGGATTGGTCGGTCAGGACGACTATTTACGTGCATGAAAATAGGGCTACAGTTTCCTTGCCAAATCAACGAGTGCTAGTGCGATCTTTTCGGCATGCATGTAGCCGGTCTCTGGGCCTGTCAAAGTATGCTAACATAGTAGATCGGCCACTGTATATCAGATTACTACCAGATCAAAATCAAGTTTAACACCACCTCTGAAATTGCCAAGTGAAGGTAGAACTCCTTGCCTTCTATTGGCGATGTCAGGAGAGAGGGTTGCCTAGGTATTCCTTTAGCTCCTCGAAGGCGGCCTTGTGGTGGACCATCCACTGGAAGTCATATCTATGATATGACTGTTGCAAATCTATGATATGGAAGAAGGAGAGGTACTTATCCCCGAACTTTACCAAGAAGTAGGAGAGTGTTGCAAGTCTGCCGGTCTGCCTGTGGACATCCTTCATGGTTTGTGGCGAGCTCATATCTATGATTGCCATTATCTTTAAGAAGTTGGCCTCGATCTCCCATCGGAAAATGATGAAACCCAAGAATGTTTGTGAAGATACTCCAAAAGCACATTTGGCCCGGTTTAACTTCATCCAGTGCTCCCGGAGTACTCCAAAAGTCTTGCTGAGGTCACGGATATGATTGTTGGTGGTTTTTCTTTTGACGAGTATGTCATCTACGTACACTTTCATATTTCAGCCAATTTGAGCCTCAAATATTTTATTCACGAGCCTTTGGTACGTGGCGCCTGCGTTCTTTACCCCGAAAGGTATAACCTTATAGTAGTACGTCCCGTGGTCAGTCATGAAGGAAGTATACTCATCCTCTGAACTCATCCGAATCTGATTGTAACCTAAATATACACCCATAAAATTGAGCAACTCGTGCCCAGATATGGTTTTCACCTGTAGGTCGATCCTAGGTAGTGGGAAGCTGCCTTCAGTCACACCTTGTTCACATCGATGAAGTTAATACACATTCTCCACTTTCTACTATTTTTCTTGACAAGGACCACACTGGAGAGGCCATACGAGTTTTAGACTTTCCCGATGAAGCCGGTGTCAGGCAATTTATTTACCTCCTCCTAGATAGCAATTAGCTTTTCGATGGAGTGGTTTCTCCACTTCTACGAAACGGGCTTGTGATATGGGTCGAAACCCAACCTGTGGACCATTACCTTCATCAGAATCCGTGACATGTCTACGGGGGTCATGCGAAACAATCAAAGTTCTGCTAGATGAAGTTGATTAGTTGGTGGCATAGGTCCGGTAAGTGAGCCCCTATCTGCACACATCTCTTCGAATCACCGGGCTCCAGAGAATGTCGTTTGTCGTCTCGTCAACTTGGGCCTGCTGTAGAGTTGCTTTCTCTTTGTGATCAAAGCTCTCTATTTACTGGTCCGAAATGGCCATAAGAAACTTTATCTTTCAATGTGTGATCGACATTACGGCCCCAAACGTGGTGGGTTAACCACTAAGAACGTCAGTACATAGATTGTCGTTCTAGGGTACATTTCCAATATGACTTCCAACTGGATAGTTCCTTGGATGGGAACCAGTTTGTCATCCAGTCCATAGAGGGGCCCTTCGGCCGATTTTAATTGACTTTTTTTGGTCCTAATTTAAAATAGGCATCCAAGTAAAGCAAATCATATGAACTTTTATTATTAATAAAGACCCGTTTTAGTTGATAATCGACCGTACCATTTGAAATAGCGGGGATATAACTAGAGGGTCAGAGTGGGGAGTCATTAAATGTGACATATCATTTTTGTTAAAACTAATGATCTCGTCTCTAACTTATACCCTGGATTTCATTGAGGTGTTCCTAAGTTGGTCCAAGAGGAAGTTGTCTCCGTTTTTCCTTCTTCCGTTCAGTGGCCCCCGGAGGAGGTAGTTCCTATGCTCTGGATGCTTAGCCTCATTGGCCTCTTCGGCCATCATATAACTCGGGTGATGGCTTTAGTTTTGCAATAGTTTCAAGGGTCTTTGTGGGCCAAATGTTTGAATAACTCACCCGACTCTAGAGTCAATATGAAAGTGCTCAAATTTACCTTATCAGTCAATCGGTGTATCCGACAAGTCTCGGTAGTGAACCGGCTCAGGATGTTTCTCAGACTTTTATTTGGCCCTTACTTGATACAAGCGAGGTACTAAGGTTGCGTGTCCTCCCTCCAACTGGAGGCACGCTGAGTCAGAAAGTTATCGGCAAGCTCCTAAAATATTCAAATTGAATTCGACTATAGGCAGTAGAACCAAATCCGAGCATCCCCCTTAAGGGTTAATGAAAAGTATAGGCATATAGCAGCGTTGCCCAGGCCCTAGAAGCTCAATAGGGTATGGAAGTAGTTTAAGTAGTCCATTGGATCGGTGCTTCCGTCATAGGGTTCCAATGATGGCATATTAAACCTTTTAGGGAGCAGTTGCATCGGATCTCCATTGCAAATGGTTATCTCCTTAGATCTGCAGAGCGTCCATTAGCGTATTTTTTGAACACGTACTACTATATCTTTTCCACTCGTTCCTCCACTCGAGGGGAGACTACAGCCCTTTTCGCGTTAAAGTAGGTCCTCAACTCTGAATGATTTGGTGAATGACACGAGGCCGGTCAGCTTTTGCAGCTTGCCGGTTGGACGTTGCATGAGGCTTCCTCCAAGGTCGGGAGCCTCTACTTGTCATGTGAGTAACAAGAATTTCGTCGCTCTAGGATCTCGTCCATTGTCTTGTAGCCAAGTCAGCCTTCCAATCACTTAAAGCCACTCTGGCTTTAAGGTCGACCGGGCATCCTGCCTTTCGGGCCAATTGCTTCTTCCTCTAGCTTTTTCATTTTGATACCGAAGTGCGGGTGATGAAAGGAGGAGCCCCCAACCTATGTTGGTGCATGCAAAGGGTTTGGAGTATTTGGGATATATTATCCACCGGGTCGACGAGCGCCTGCATGAAGGGTGCCGGTCACTCCTTTGCATGGCTACTTGAAGAGCGCTCGTCATCATGGGGGGCGACATCCTTAGCCGGAGCACTGGTATAGTCTCCGGTATTTACCATGTTTGATTTGGTGTGTATGGTAGTTAGGCTTTTTGTTCGCCTTTTCACAAACAGCGCTAATGATACGTCTTGAATTCGGGTTGCTGACGAATTAGGGCGCCACTTGGTCTTCGGGTTGGATTGAAGTGGGTTTGATCTCCGTCCCCTACTGCCTAAATCCTGCACACCACAACTCGAAAATAAGAGATCAAATAATTGGTAAAACTCGCTATCCAGTTTATCATCCGACACTCAAATCGGTAATCTTTCTCAAAAGATGGAAAGATGTAGAGATAAGGGGTATGCGAGATGTTGTAAGAATATGGGTTTTGAGTCTAACTTGGAGATTACACTCGGCGTGGAGCATCTTTGACATGCAAGAGCAAGAATCGTGGAAGAATTCTTCGGAGCCTCTTTAAATAAAGAGTAGTCTCTTGAGAGCTCTTGAGTGTGAGTATTTGTTGGCGTGTTTAAGTTAAGTGTAAGCATATCCCTTGGAGCCTATCTTAAGGATTTTTATAGCCTTTAGGCTAGCTCAACCTGGCTTGGGCGTCAATGCTAGCCACCAGCTAACTGTGTACATTTAGCAAGCTAGTACGGTGATCGTGGGTGCCAATTAGGGCAACTGTGATCTATCAAGAGAAGTCCTTCCTTCTTCGAAGATATGCTGGACGTAGCGGATATTGGAGTGGCCACTATGTGAGATCCGCTAAGTTGGAAATTGTCGTTAAGAGTGATCTACTAAGTTGGAGTTGTTATTTCGGGGGAGATTACGATTAGGGGCAATATTCGTGGTGCCAAGCTAGTTAAGACAAGTGATCTTCACCTTGCGGGAAGAGGACTGTGGACAGTCCTGATTGGGCAAAGGTCGACTTGGGCTATCCGGACGGCCTGGATACTGCCTGGGTTAACAAAAGTGTTGACCAGTCTCTAGGTCTGCGGGTTAGATACCTTCTGAGTCCACTGTTGGTCCGTGGGCCTTCGTATTGGGTCAGCCCATTTCTATCGTCCCCATCATAATCCACTCAAATGGAAGCACAAACACGTATCACAAATCCAAAATAGAGTCCTGACTGATATTTGCATGAACCGTTATATACATGACCAAATATACAGGTCCCCATTATTTTACATGAATATAATACTTTAAATATTTATTTATTTTGTATACATCAAATAAAATCTTTAAATATTTGATAAATCAGATAAAATTTCAAAACCTGTGATGAAAATCACGTGCATGCAATAATATTCAAAGTAGCAAGATAAAAGGTAGTACACATGCATAGGAAAACAAAAAAACCACTGAGTCTTTCTCCCTTTTCTTTTCTCGTCTTATCTTTTTCCATTTTCTTTCCCTTTTCTCCCACTAATATGACAAAATAGTTGTGTTAGATAGCATATAAACATAATCGGAGCACAAATGCCAAATAAGTGTGTATCAAGTGCTGTTCAAAAACCTCATTTGCACATAAGCACCATATTAGGCACGGTTTAAGTATCAACATTCTACCCGAACTATGTATGAGCACTGTATAGACACACATTAGACGCTACTTAATATGTCCCAAACGTGCATAAGCATCACATCAAGAGCCAAAACTAATTTCTCAAATTTAAATTTTTTCATAAGTTTTTATTATATAATTATTTCTAAATTGATCGGGAATTATATTAATGACGTTATAAGTCATAATCAAAATATACTTTAAAAATTTTTGCCTCAAAATTTTTACATACCTTAACAAGCAACAAAATTAGATCATCTCATGGGACTGCCACAATCTACCGCACAACTCTAATATCTTTTTCTCCGAAATCTAATTGAGACCTAAAAATATGTTAATCATCAATAATTATCTTCCATCTTTTGATCATTAGAAGAGCCATCAATTTTAACTACTTTCGATTTGTCAAATTTAGCTCCCTTTCGACCCAACTCCACCAGCAAAGCTTAATCAAGAATTTTACCATAAGTCCTCAAATGTAAAGGCACCAATTGCCACCGAATCTAATGTCACAAGCTTTACAAAAGTTTTCTATCCCCCTGGGCTTTATCAACCACTATATGCAAGACAAATCAAAATAGTTTAATAAATTTAATGTCATATTCAACCACCAATCTATTCTTTTGCCTCATATAGGAAAACTTGTCCTCCTATTCTCAAACGCTCATTAAAAAACATTTCTCCATAAATAGACATTTTAAGTTATCTATTTGTTCTCCAAACCCAAAATCCTTTTCTTTATGGTTTACCATTGGCCATCCTCTCCATCAAGCTTGTAAGCTACAAGCTTCATGTTCTATTCATTGGGATAATTAATAATCTCAAATACATTCTCACCCCGATAGATCCAATTCTCCACCTTACTTGGATTTGAAAATTTCAAAAACTTCAAAACTCATTCTGTCAAAAAATAATCAAAATGCGTTAGGTCATGTCTCATATTTTCACTTCCTTGCCATGCTGCAAGCTTCGCATTTTGCATTTAAGTATCGTATCTATTATATCTGACATCATAACCATCATCGCTAAATATTCATCATTGTCGCTCAATCCAACTCCTCCACTTCCTAACACATTTTGTTCCTAGCATGTAGTAAATTTTAAGTACTTAGTTCTTCAAAATCACATAAGACACTTCCTTTATGACCTC
>JAODPA010053753.1:0-11459 GCA_025585075.1 Nepenthes mirabilis
AATTAAATAATATTTAAAATATCAATTATCGAATGGCATGTTAAACCTAAAAAACAGAAATGAGAAATTTTGAAATCGCCATGGACGGACAGCAAAGGCTGTTCTGTTTCCACCAGCATAGACGTCCCAACTCCAACGATTCCTGTTATGGCCGAACTCCCCACCCCTCTCTCCGCAAAGCGACTGCTCGAACTCCTTAAATGTCAAAAGAACGCCAGCGCCGCCCTCTCTCTCTTCGACTCTGCCACCCACCAACCGAACTACACCCACACGGCAAACGTCTACCACCATATAATCCGACGACTTGCAGATCCAAAGCTTGTCAAACACGTCTCTCGTATCCTCGAATCAATTCAAGCCCAGAGTTGTAAATGCCCTGAAGATGTTGCCTTATCAGCAATTAAGGCGTACTCTAAGAACTCGATGGTTGATCAAGCATTAGATGTTTTCAAACGTCTGCCCGAAATTTTCGGATGCGAACCAAGCATAAGATCATATAACTCAATGTTAAATTGTTTTGTCGTGTCGAATCAATGGGACAAAGCTGAGTCATTTTTCAAGTATTTTGAGACACTGGGCTTGAAGCCTGATTTGGAAACTTACAATATCATAATTAAATTTTCGTGTAGGAAGAGACAATTTGATAAGGCGAAGAAGCTTCTGGATTGGATGTGGAGTCAAGGAATACGTCCCGATGTTTATAGTTATGGGACTTTGATTACTGGGCTAGCGAAATGTGGCAAATTAAGGGATGCATTGGAAGTGTTCGACGAAATGCCCAAGAAAGGTGTGAGTCCTGATGTGTTGTGTTATAATGTTTTGATTGATGGGTATTTAAAATTTGGTGAGACTGAGAAAGCAAAGGAGGTGTGGGATAGGCTTGCCAGAGATTCTCTTGCCTATCCAAATGTGGTTACTTACAACATTATGATTATTGGGTTATGCAGATGTGGTAAGGTGGATGAAGGTATGGGATTCTGGCATCGGATGAAGAAAAATGAGCGGAAGTTGGATCTGTTTACTTATAGTAGTTTGATACATTGCCTGTGCAAGGCAGGGAATGTCGATAAGGCTTCTAGTATTTATGCATCAATGATGGACTCTCAGGTTTCACCTGATGTGGTTACATGCAATGCAATGCTAAACGGGTATTGCCGAGCTGGGAAAATTAAGGAGTCTTTTGAATTGTGGGAGCAGATGAGAAATGAGGATCTTTGTGATATTGTTACTTTCAATATATTCATTAGGGGGATGTTTGAAAATGGGAAGGTGGATGAGGCACTATCAACATGGAATCTCCTTCCGGACAAAGATTGCTGTGCAGATTCCACAACGTATGGTGTTCTGATTCATGGCTTGTGTAAAAATGGGTACTTGAACAAGGCATTATTGGTTTTGAGAGGGGCGGAAAATCGAGCTAATCTGGATATGTATTCTTACTCATCATTGATCGATGGCTTATGTAAAGAAGGGAGATTGGAGGAAGCTGTCAGCGTAGTTGATCAGATGACAAATTGTGGATACAAAATGAATCCTCATGTCTGCAATGCTTTAATTAAAGGGTATATCAAAATTTCTTGTATTCAGGGTGCTATTAGAATTTTTAATGGAATGAACACTGAGGGTTGCTTTCCAACTATCGTTACCTATAACATTTTCATAAATGGTTTATGCAAGGTGGAAAGATTTATGGATGCTTATCTAGTCGTGAAGGAAATGCTCGAGAAAGATCTAAAACCTGACATTATTACGTATAGTTTGTTAATGGATGGTCTTTGTCAAAGCAAGAAGACAGACATGGCTCTTCACTTGTGGCATCAAGTGTTAGAAAAAGGTTTTAAGCCTGATGTAACCTTGCACAATATCATCATTCATGGCCTTTGTTCTGACGGAAAAGTCAGAGATGCTTTTCAGCTATTTTTAAATATGAGAAACCGGGATTCCATCCCTAATCTTGTGACTCACAATACTCTTATGGAAGGGTTCTACAAGATTGGAGACAGCGAAAAGGCAGCAGAGATCTGGGCCTCTATTTTAGGAAGCCAGCTTCAGCCAGATATCATCTCCTACAATATTATCTTCCAGGGGCTTTGTTCTTGCAATAAAATAACAGATGCCATGGGATTCTTAGATGATGCTATTGGTAGGGGGGTTCTCCCAACTTTGGTTACCTGGAATATTCTTGTGAGAGCTGTCGTTATCGGTGGATTTAATTCCATAGCTTTTGATTTGTCGTAAGTTACTAACATTTATGTGCTTTAACTTGGTTGAAATCCATCACCCGTGCTTCTTCCTTAACTAAGTGACTGATGGTGGTTTTTCTTTTGATTTTCAGCTTCTACTATAGCTGTTATGGTGGCACGAGTATGGCCTAGTTTTGTTGCATGCTGTGACTGCAGTCCATCATCCTCACCTGAGAATTTAGGCTGCATGTGGAGCTTGTTTGGCACAAGAGCTAGTTTTCGGTATGCTGTTTATAGCAATTTCTTTGAAATATGTAAAAGAAAAATGAATCACTTATCCTGAACTCTTATCTTCAAGTCCCAATTGAGAGTCACAAGAATAAGATGTGAAATGCTAAGGGATGATTTTTGATAGTTTATGTAAGCACCTTAACATTTGATATCTGTTCAGCCACTTCATATTGCATTCTTTTTAATCATTGCAAGTATATCGCCAGCAGTTGGGTTCTTCTTTGTAGCTGGTTGAGAATGCATTACGTTTTTACTCCTAGTTTGTATAGCCACGATATATTGATTTCGATGCCACTAGCCATAAGGCCCTGCTGAAATTGAGAAGAATTTACCCCTACATGAGATTGTGGCTACATGTCAGTGTCTAGGACACGTACATGGGACCTGCCTGTGATACTATGATGACACATTTTGTAAAAATTAGGACTAGACATGCTATGGATCTATTGACTAAAATTTATAGGTTTTTATAGGAAAGGAATCTAGTTGATCAAATAACAAATTTTAGGCAAAATTAGCGATCAATACTCCATTTTACTCTTTCCAATTGCCATGAGATATTTAATTATAAGAAAAAGCTCCCTAATAAGCAGTTTACCAAAGAAAAAAGAGGCAGACACATCAATGAGAAAAGGTAGATGTTAGTGTTCATAGAAATGAAAAGAAAAAGAAGGGAAGAACTATAAGCAAAAAGATAGTCGAGATATGTTGCTATAAAAGGCACAATTTTTAAAAATAAGAAAAGAAGATGATTAATCTACTAAACACTCAGACTATGGTTCAACAGGGAGTGCTAGGACTTAAGAAAGCTTAAAGTCTCTTTCTAACCTGGGAGAGAGAGAGAGCTAGGGCAAAAACAAGCAAATAGAGCAAAGCATTCACACAACAATGCAACAGAAGAGCTAGGGGATGAATAAAATAGCAAGGATTCAGCATCCATAGCGCTAAGGTATGCACAGAAACATCCACAACAAATAGAAGAAGAAAAGTAAAAGGAAGAGAACAAAATGGAGCTAGTCTCTATTTAGAATATTTAGAGCATATATGTGATTGTCATAGAAATGTGATTAGGAGCATTAAAAATTCAAAGATTAGTCTTCATATGTCATTATGTCCATAGTTCAAATTGCTTTTGAAATTACAAAATACAGCATGGAGAAATCAAGGGCAGCATAATGGCTTGGCTACTCCTTGCTTAGGTCAAGTATTTGAATTCAATTATGTAAGGATTAGTTTGAGGAAGAGAGAATGGGAGAGAGAAAAATGGAATTGCAGGTGAATTGAAGATAGAGTGTGATTTGAGAAGGGGAGCTCCCTAGAAAATTAAGCATTAAAGGTATTTTCATTCGCATACCTTTCTCTTCTTCTTTCCTCCTTATATCTTTTGGGCTTTCTAATATCCCTTTTTCTAACTGCCAAATATTCTTTTCAACAAAGTTTGTTATTATCCAATGACTGATGATCTATAGCCTCCACACCTACACTTCTCCACATGATATCCATGTTCCTTGGTTAAATTTACAAACTCCTGAATTTTACAGCATAGACCCACGTGCCTGGCATGCTCTTGCTTATGTATCTTAATAAAACATGGAACATAATCCATGCCTTCCTCATCCAATGGTGCCCAACACTCCACCTGGTTGGCTTAGCTGTGCTGTTGCATGTTTAATTTAGGCTGTCCCTTTACTGCTGGTTTGCAACCTTCTGCCTCCTTATGTTCATCAAAACTAGACCCTCGATGAATGCTTGACACGTCGATGGCTGTGAGAAACTAAATTCTGAGCCTTCCCAGTTATATGTCTTGACGTCCATTGTTTCTCCCAAAAGCTTCTTTGACGGAATCTCTCTTCGCCTCTGCCACTGTGGCTCCCTCCAAATGAAGAAAATCTGATTTTATTCCTTGCTTATGACAAAGCTCCCTCCTTTAAAATACCTTGCCCACAAGGTTAGGGTATTTAAGCTTAAAGGAGGGTTCCCAAGTATTGTTCTCTTTAATTTTTCCCTTCCATTTGACCAACACTTCCTCGCATCACCTTCCTCTAATCTTTCTGGCTTTTTGCTTGACCACCCATTCAAGTTTGGCTAAGGCTTCCCCTTCATTACTGACTGACAGTAGAGAAGGCATCGTTTCAAATCTAGTTCCAACATGTTTCTTAAGCTTCGAAACATGGAAAACCAGATGAATCCTTGCAAATGGGGGCGGAGCCAAATGGTAAGCAACCATTCCTACTCTTTCAATTATTTATGAGGCTCATAATATCGATGTGCTAATCTCAAGCTTCTTTGCAAAGCTACTGATTTTTGACAACACAGTTGCAAGTAGACAAACCAACTCCCTCACTTGAATCTTTCTATCTATTTGATGCTTATCATATTGTTGCTTCATGCGAGACTACGTTTTTTGTATGTTTTCCTTCCGTAGATCTAAGATCTGGTCTTGGGTTCTCAATTCACTCTCAACAGTTTCATCAATAGTAGTCTCCTTTACAAACCAAGCAAGTTTAGGAGGGTTTGTCCATAAACTACCTCAAAGGGGTTATACTACCTCAAAGGGGTTATCCCCATAGAGGAATGATGATTTGTGTTGTATTACCATTCGGCTATCACCAACCATTTAGTCCATGTCTTTGGCTTATCTCCCACATAGTATATTAAGTACTATTCTGAACTCTTATTTACAATCTTAGTCTGTCAATCTGAATGGAGATGATATGCCAAACTGTATTGCAGTTTAATCCCTTGCAATTTGAACTCCTTCCAGAATAAGCTAGTAAATATAGCACTCCTGTAATTGAGTATGGACCGAACAAGTCTGTGTAATTTAACCACGTAATTGAGAAAAAAAATTTGAGCAACTTTAGTTGTTGTGTAAGGGCGAGTGAGAAGGATAAAATGAGCATACTTAGTTAAACGATCCAAAGCGACCCGGATGCTATTATATTGCTAAGAGGAGGGAAGACCCTCTATAAAATTCATGTAAAGGTCCGACTAAGGAGTTTTAGGTATAGATAAGGGTTGGAGTAGTCCATAGTATTTTTGTGGGTCAATTTTTTAGGTTTGGCAGATAGCACGCTTTCTAATGCATTGTTTAATGCCTCCCGGCATCCCCTTGTACCAATATTTAGCCATAGCCTGGCTTAACGTTTTATAAAAAACCGAATGCCTGCTAGTATGGTTGGCATGGATCCAATTCATCACTTGTTCCCCAATTCTCAGGTCCTTGCCAATGAATATCTTTCCCTTTTTGAATATTACCCCATTTTTTATTTCCAAGCCCTGGTCTCTTGGTTGGCCGTCTTGTATCTGCAGTAAGAGAGCCTAAACCTCTAAATCAGTTTGATAAGATCCTTTCAACTCTTCTATCTGGGCCAGATTCGGGTATGACAATAGTATGAGAGTCGGGTTCCCTTCCTTGCAAGATAAGGCATCAGCCACCCGATTCTCACGACTCTGTTTATTCTCAATGACAAAATTATAACCAAATAGTTTGGTAATTCATTTTTATTGAGAAGGGGTCCCTAACTTTTGTTTTAGGAGAAATTTTAGGCTTTGTTGATTAGTCTTAATTGTGAAAGATTGACCAACAAGTATGGTCGCCACTTCTTAACTGCTATAACTAAGGCCAATAGCTCATTTTCATATGTTGAAAAAATGGATGGTCCTCCCCTTGAGAGCTTGATTGAAGAAATTTGTCAGTCTTTGTTCCTGTATTAACATTGTACTAATACCTGATCCTAAGGCATCACACTCGATTATGAATTTCTTTGTGAAATCGGGTAGAGCTGGCACAAGGGGTTTAAATACTACTTGTTTAAACAGTTGGAAGGCTTCCTTGGCCTCATCAGACCAACCGAAAGCATTCTTTTATAATAGGGCTACGAGGGGGTAGCTATCATTCTATAATTATGAATAAATTTTCAGTAATATCTGGTGAGTCCCAAAAGTCCCCTCAAAGACTTAATAGTTCCGGGAGGATTCCACTCCAGCATGGCTGATATTTTAGAGTGATTGGCTGTACTCATTTAGATATCATGTGCCTCAGTTAATCTGTTTCCTTATAGAAGAACTTGTACTTACTCAATTTTGCATAAAGCTGTCCGTCTTCCAAAATTTGTAACACCTTTGAAATGCTCTTCGTGAGCTTCTTTGGTGGGGCTGAAAATTAGGATGTCATAAAATAGAAGTATAAACTTGAGAATGAATAAAAAAATTGTTAATTAATCCTTGGAATGTGATTGAAATACTGGCTGACCCAAAAGGTATAATCAAAAATTCATAGTGCCTTTTATATGCTCTAAAGTGGTCTTGGGAATGTGAGTTCTTTATCTTAATCTGATGGTATCCCAACTTGAGGTCCAGTTTAGAAAAAATTGTGGCTTAATGTAATTCATCTAAGAGTTTGTCAATTAATTTGATCATGTCCCGACCTCAGGTCCAGTTTAGAAAAAATAGTGGCCCCATGTAATTCATTTAAAAGTTTGTCAATTATCGGGATCAAATACTTATATTTGACCATGGCATTGTTTAAGGCTCAATAACCAATGAACATCCTCCAACTTGCATTGGCCTTTTGTATCAAGAGAACGGATATGAATAAGGACTTTGGCTAGGTCGGATTAGTGTAGTTTCCAACAACTCTAATGCCACCCTCTGAGTCTCACTTTTTTGGTAGTATCGATGATGATAGGGCCTTGTACTAAAAGGCTTTGAGTCATTCTTGAGCACTATCTGATGCTTATGTCCCCTGATTAGAGGCAGTTCACCAGGATTCTTAAAAACTAGTTTAAAAGGATGTAGTAATTTTTTTTTTTTTATCTTCTCTGGCCAGGTTGTAGTCTCAAAAGTTAGGGAACTGTTTAGGAATTTTAGCACCATCCCTTTGTTTTCATTGGTTGGAATTCATGGCCACATGTTCCCCTTATGTACATGTCAGCCGCAGTTCTTAGCCCTTGCAAGCTCATTGCTGGCCCTTGTTTTGGACTTCTATTTGAAGAGTTTGGAAGTTTCAGGCAATAGAGCCTAAGGTTGACAGCTACTGCACTGCAAAACAGTGTCTTAACCTCCCAAGGTTAAAATCAGGATGTTAGCATTGAATTGATTATTCTGCACTTCTAAGGTTACCTTTCGGTAAGATCCATCTCCTTGTACGATCTCACCGTTTGCTATTTGTACCCAAATTGGGGTTGGGGCGGTTCACTTCCATTTCGCCCACTTAACTAGGCTTGCATTGAGAAAGTTATGAATACTTTCGGAGTTAATCAAGATTATCCCCGAGATACTGTTAATCCTTCCCAACACTCGCATAGCCTTGTAATAGGGAGTGCTTGTAATAGCATGTAAGGAAATCTTGGCCAGCTGATCTTCCTTGACAAGTGTTTCTTAAGTGATTAAATTTTCGGGTTCTTTCTCAAAGTGATCCGATGAACCATCCTCTTTGGTTTGGTAGTAGCTCAACTTGAGCCTGTTTCCCAGAAGGGGAATGATGACGAAATTATCCTTCTGAAGAGGCATTTTGACCCATGTTTGCCCTTTTCTAGCTTGTTACAAACTCTTCTTAGATGCGTGCCATGCCCAATGCTCTGGTGTAGGTTTGTCGGGTTGAGAAGTTTTACCAGATAATGGATTTCATCTTTCAGTTTTTCTAAAAAAAGCTCAACTTGGCTTGAGTCGGAACGTCTATGAATTGGTTAGCATTCAACTAAAAAGGTGCCTTGTATTCTACCACATCTCTAGATTGTCTGAGTTTTTGCAACAGCTCTATAGGATTGTGGTATGCTAAGCTACCAAACCTGATGAGCAGTGCTCGGGACAATGTTTCCTAGCCAACGAATTCCCCAACTTCCTTAGCTCTCTGGAATCAAATCAATGTCTCCCCTTCCATGTAAAAGGAGGATAATAGTAGCTTCTGATTATCAAGTGTTTGATGGAGCCAAAAGAATTGATTAGTTTTATAGATTCATCCATGGAGATTTTCTCCCCCAAATTGTCGAAAATCAATTTTAGCATTCCGATGACATTGATTCCTAGCAGCTCCTCTTGCTGCTCTCGGTGGGAAGGGTTTTTTGGGGGAGAGCTGCTTAAGGGGTTGGCAGTAGTCTTTATCATAGATTGAACATATGTTGCATCTGTTCTGTTAATCTGATGATGCTTTGTTTGAGCTGCTCCTTGCATTGGTTATTATTTTTCTTGACATTGTTGAGTCATTGGTTTCTTGTTGCTACTGCCTCAATTAATTGGTTCATGCAGGTACCCTCTGCCATTCTTTATCTCTGATATCAATTTGTGAGGATCAATTTGGAGAAGAGAGAATGGGAGAAAGAGAAAAATGAAATTGTAAATGAATCAAATATAGAGTCCCAATTCTATCAAGGATGAGCTCTCCAGAAAATTAAGCATTAAAGATATTTTCATTTACATACCTTTCTCTTCCCCCCTATATCTTTCTGGTTATCTAATATCCCCATTTTAACTGCTAGATATTCTTTTCAACAAAGTTTTTTATTGCCCAATGGATTATGATCTGTAATCTCACGTACCTTGGTTGAGTTTGTAAATTCCAGAATTTGGTACCATAGACTCATGCCTGGCATGCTCTTGCTTACGTGGCCAACAAAAACATGACCTATGCCTTCCTCATCCAATGGTGGCCAGCACTCCAATTGTGGCCAACATGACCTATGCCTGGCTGAGATGTGCCGTTGTCTGTTTAATCTAGGCTGTCCCTTTCCAGCTTCTCTGTGACCTTTTGCCTCCTTGTGTTGTGTCAAAGCTAGACCCTTGGTAGATGTTCGACATATGGGTAGCTATGATGAACCAAATTCTGAGCCGTCCTAGTTGCATGTCTTGGCATCCATTATTCCTCCTTGAATCTTCTTTGATGAAATCTCTCTTCATTTTGTTTACTGCATGCCCATCCAAATGAGAAAAATCTGGTTTTATTCATTGCTTATGGCAGATTCACACGTACTCTTAACCATTTTTATTATCCTAAAAGAAACATTGTGAAATTATTCAAGCATAGTACTGCAATTTTAAGTATACTAAGTTCTCCGGGACTGAAACCAGAGGTGTGTACTTTCTCTCTTTTCACTAAGGGTAATTGTATCAGTAGTTGAAGACTAGTGGTGTAAAAACAAAAATTTTACTTCATTCATTTTGGACATCAAGTAGCTGTCATAAACAAATTGAATACGCTGTCTTGGTTTCATCCAGTTCATTGATTTCAGAAATATCGCTCTAGATTTTGGATCTATGTATCACGCTAGATTGGTGTTAAGGGAACACCTATTGGACTCCTTCGATTACATGGCATCTTATCATTTCATGTATATTGACGGGCTGCACAACAGTAGATGGCTGGATAGATGCCATATTACCCGGTGATGTCTCAAGAATGACTTAAGGGTTTCCCCAAAACATTTCTTGTCACACTATATTTGCTTTAATGTTGTCACTTTCCTCTGCATCTGTCTTCCTGACTTCTTTATTTCTTTTTTCCTGACAAATTATCTCCTCGTAGATGAATTGGGAAAGTAAGGCCAACAAAAATGCACTGAAAACTGCAATTTTGCCACTGTCAGAAGAAGAAAGAAATGAGTGAGAAACCACAACAACCAACAGGCCAACTAATTTGAGGTAAAAGTTCCTTCTCGTTTTGTATGGGAGCTCATTAATCATTGTCAGTTTCATCTTTGGCCTTCAATTCACATTATCTGCTGATGTCTATCCCCAGTTTTTTTGAAAAAAAAAAAAAAAACAGGCCGTCAAGTTCGAAGTGTTCAAAAAAGAATTTGTCGTTGGCAATCTCCACTCTATTCGTCTCTGCGGATCCATCAAAGATGGGGTGTTAATGAAGGTGTATTTGTTTCCCAATTTCACTAATTGGAAGAATTTGAGGAGTTAAACAGAGCAGAGCAGTATGCCATGGATTTCTGCATCGGCTGCTTCAGAGAAATGAAGAAGATAAGCAAATTGCTGCTCCAAATTCTGTGTGGCGGACCTTTTGAGCTTGAAGCTTTACATTACTGATCATCCGAGCTCTTTTTACACAAGCAATGGCTACTTGCAAAAGGATTCCTATTTTGCTGTCTCTTGCTTTAGAGGATCTCCCTTGGGTGGATGACCCAACCTCCAAACTGGAATGGCCTGCATATCTGGAGTGGCTGTTCTTCCTGGTGCTTCTTGTGTCAAAGGTGCTAATGGGGTGATTTCAGTGGAGTGGTGGCTTGGGGGACTAAGGACAAAAGAACTCAAATCCAATACAAATTGAGCAAGGTTTAGCAGCTTTGATTGGGTTATGAGTTTACAACTGGGTTGGATTGTGTATGGGTATACTATGCTCCAATCCAAAGGTAATATGTAAATATTATCCAGACCATTATGTAGATCCAAGTTTTCCAGCGACCATATTTTGATGTGTTGTTTGCTGTTTGGAGAACTGTGGAGATTTCAGATGCCTTATAATAATATTTATACACTCCTTTGATAGTTGAAAGTGTTTTTTTCAAAATTTTTTATGAGCTAAGTTATATTTATTGAATTATATATGTGAAAATAATTTACAATATGAGTCAATTTGTACTGATTAAGGTTTACCAACTTTGATTAGATTTGAGTTTTGGTGAAAGCCCAATATTTATAATTGGGTTTGGGTTGCTCTAATTTAGACCCAATCCTAATATAATATAGAAACACTAACCTAATTGTAGTAGATCATAGTGAAAACCCAATATGTATAATTTGGATTGTATTTCAATGTAGTATGCTCCAATTCAAACTCAATCCAAATAAAATATATGAATATTAGCCTAATTGTAATTTCTACTTTTTATTCGTAATAAAAAGGAAATTGGGTTTTCTTTATTTAAGGTGAAGTATTGTGTATTAAGTTTGCTTAAATCGAGCCGAACCCTAATTCAAACCAAAACCTTAGCTCATTATAGAAATTAGGTTAGATTGGGTCGCTGTAGAGATTTTAAATTT
>JAODPA010053764.1:0-11458 GCA_025585075.1 Nepenthes mirabilis
AAAATATATATTTTAACCTTGTTACATCCTCGGATCTTTACTTTGACAAAGACGAGGATCTGACAGCAACACTAAATAGTGCTCGTGCAAAAAGGAAGGAGAGAGAGTGTGAGAACTGATACACAAAGAGTTCTTAAATGAAAAATCTTCTCTTAAATGAGAAGAAAAAATCACAAAATTTTGATCCAAGAACTACTTTCACTATCTTGTGTTTGGTTACAAAGAGACTACAGAATGCGCACAAGTATAAGAGGATGATGACTAAGTATATAAAAATTCTTAGGAATTACTCTTACAATATGAGCCATCTTTTTCTCTCTTCTCTTTTTCTATTACGGCTAGTAAGAGTAAATATTGAATCTTTTATTTGGTAAATAGTTAATATATTTATAGTAGTTGAGCTTTCCATGAGAGGAGTCCTTGTGGCGCTGGCGTGTGCAAGGGATTCTGCTACCAACTCTGCAAGTCTCTTTTTCCGTATCAGAAAAGTTGCATCCACGCCCACATGGTGTGACGTTTTCTCTACAGGATTGCGTGCTCTACTAGCCATTATTCCTTTTGTAGTCTGACAGGATCAACCACCAAATCTCTAACACGCTGACTTTGCAGGTGAGGCGGTGTCCGAGGCTCATCCTGAATCCACGGGTCTAAGTAGACTTTGAATCCATTATGCTACGTGGGCCGGTTCTAGCCCCTGGACCTTTTGGGCCTCTTAGGCCTGCTGAGTCTTTGTGGTATCAGGGCCCAACTCTAAAAAAATGGATTTTAACGTGAGCCTTGGGTATCAGTACCTATCACTAGCCCCCCATGCAAAGGGTCTGAGTACCTTGGCCCTTTGGCATGTCCAGTGGCGGTAAATGAGTCTTGAGTGAAGATTCTCTCCAGGGAAAATCCACCCGTGCCCTTGCCTCTTGCAAATGTCCACAGATATGGTTCGAATCAAAAGCTTGGGGACACATGGCCAAAATGTCCGAGAGGTTGTTGAAGCTTACACTTTACCAAAAACGTCCGAAAAATTTCTAGGTCTACGGCCTGAGCAGAACGTTGAAGGACTTTTTGGATTTTAGGCACTACTACGCATTCATAAATGATCACCGTCTTTGTGCATTTACCCGAGATCCAAAGATATCCTCGAATAATATAGGCTTTTACGAGGGCATGCCCGAGTACTTTAAAGCACGTTTAAATTCAAGAATTCCCTCAGTCCTAAAGTTTGGCTAGCACCGCCGTTTATGCCACTAAAGTGCAATAAATGCGCAATTAATGAGATTGATGTCAACTTAAAAATGCAAAACCTACTACCTTTGGCAGCGTACAGGTGATTGACGCGTGGCAAGGACAATGATCGGCGTGCCTTTCAGCCTTTTTAGCCATTTTCAAATACGATTTCAAACTTCATTTTCTTCTGCTCAACCCTAAAGCTTTCTCTCTTGAACCTTTAGCTGCCGTTTTCTTCATCATTTTTCTTCTTGTTTCTTTCGTACTTCTTCTCCAATTTTCATGGCTCTTGAAGTTAAAAAATTGCATCTTCCCTATCTTTGGCTGGTCTTGATGCCATCCGTACAAAATATGACATTTCTGATTCGATGACAATGGTGGTCTTTGAGCCCAATGATAGGGCATGTAGCCCACCTAACGGGTTCATTACTGTATATAAAATCAACCTCACGGGTGGGTTTTGCTTCCCTGTTCCGATGAAGTTGTATGTCATTATAAGGGCACTTGGGATACCATTCGCAAGGCTGCAGCCCAACACTATTAAGTATCTTATTTCCCTCTGTGTTTTTGCACGCTGCCATCATAAAGTACTTGACCTTGCTATGGTGAAAGTAATGTTTCACTTTACTCATAACTTGGATTGGATCATCATGAGTTTGCTGTTATGAGTGGTAGAAATTCTGATTCCACCAAGAGGTAGAAAGATAAATTTTTCTTCTTGTCAGTTCGAGAGAATTGGGCTATTGGCAACACTTGAGGGAACATGGTTAAACAGCACCGTTCAGACATCTCCAAAGAGGAGAGGGGGGGCTACCAGGGAGGTTGTAGACTTGATAATAGCCAACCTTGACACCTTCAATAAGAATAAGAATATTTGGTTGAGACCCGAGAACTTGGGGAAATGCAAGTGGGGGTCTCAGGTCGAGGACTTTGGTGTCGTTGCTACTGCTCAGAAAAAGAAGGAGGAGGTGGAGTGGCTCCTGAGGATTGAGAAGCCAACAGAGCAATCAAGGAAGAGCAGCCGAACTGAGATTTCGAAGAGTCCGACGGCCATCGTTGAGTACTCAACGTCTGATGCCAATAACGCTGTGATAGCGCCTCCCTTCAAGCAGTCGAGACCTCCACAGGCAGCTTCCATCTGAGACGCTATTGGTGTCTGACCTTCAGCCTCTGTTGAGTCATCTAGGCAGCCTTTTGAACCTATGTGCCGGCTCGCGGACCTGCTTGTCGCCCAACCTATCCTTGACAAGCCAATTCCTGACATCCCTTTTAGATTCTTTGGTGAGATCTCAAACTGGATGGATAATCCATCCGAGGACACTATCGTGGAGCAGGCTACGAGGGAGGTTGAGGTGATGCGAACCGATGATGACGACGATGAAGACAACTATTGCGACGGCCCGGGACGTATTCCACCACATACGGCCACCGTCAAGCCTAACCTTTACAATATATACGGTATAAATACTAACTAGGTGGATATAAAAAAATTTCTTTTCTTTTATATATACTTTACATCGCGTACATAGGATCGCTTAAGGCCGAACTCCTTAAGTTGGCCATCAAAGTTTAACCTCATACCTGACCGGCCAACATTAAGGCTAGTCGGACATGAAAACCTTGACATGAAATGTGATGCTACTATGAAAGTCAACTTCAATTTTTCATATTGTGATTACGGAAACATGCTAACATCCATTAATTCTTTTACAGCGGAAATGTTTTACAAGTCCTTCCCAAAACATCAAAAGAAAATACATCAATTCCTTCGCTCCTTTGCTGATCAACTCCGGCCAGCCATGCCGTCTAGCTACATCACATGACTCTATTCAATTTCATCATCCATAAGCTTCTCATCATCTGAAAAATAGTAAGAGTGAACTATAAAGCCCAGCAAGGTACTTACATGCAGAAAACGTTAATATACATAACATCGGATCAAAGTAATATAAACTTAGCATACGAAAATTACCATATCATCTCTTCTTAAGTTCAGGAATCTTTATTCTTATTCTTATTATCTTGTCTTCAGAAAATTTATAAAATTGTACGAAATTCTTATAATCTTTAGGGACCGGACGGGAGTAGATAACATCAATGAAGGGTTGTGTGCTACCCGATAACCTAAGGCCATATCCTCCTATTATACTCCCAAAGGCGGGCGGTAATGCCTTTTTTTCGGCATACGGGGCCATAGTCCATATGTCTTGTACCACCAGAAATTCTCCCGTGGCCCAAGGGCAATTCTCGAGTGTCACTCCAATATCCTTCATCCAATTTTAACAGTAAGCTTAATGAAAAATTGATCAAAAGATGAATACCTTTTCTTTAAGAAGTCGGAGGTCATATATCAAAAGTTAAAGGTCATATATCAAAAGTCGGAGGTCTTTTCTCAAAAGTTGGAGGTCTTTTATCAAAGTCGGAGGTCTTTTACGCATATTCAAATCAAATATCTTAAAAACTTGTTCGTGGCCAGAATTCATGTAAATAAGTAAGGTAAAACGAAGATCTTTATGAAAACGCATAACAGAGATTCCCTTAAATATGGCATTAACAGAAATTCAGATGATCAGAACAAATATCATGCATGCCGTAATATAAGTTTATCAAAAATCCGACATACTTACATTGCAAACATGAATTACAAAAAGATGAGTACGCTTAAAGTAAATCATGAATTTAAGGGGGGTACACTTACTTGAATCTTTTTACTCCATCCTGGAATTCTGGGTTCTTTCAGCTCGGCTGAGAGCTTTCTCCTAACATTTTTCTTTGTACTCTCTAGTTTCTTATTTATAGGCCTTTGGTCTGACGGTAGTAGGTAGGGCAGGTCAACCACTCGGGGGAGGTTGAAAGTCGGTTACTTACTTAGACATGGTCTTCATAATTAGTCATCACGTCAATCAATCAGGCGGTCAACTCTTCCTTGGCCTCTCTTCACACTTTCCGGTCAATTGACGTTGACCGGATTAAATTTGCCCCTTTCTATCACTTATCGTCTCCAGAAGCCGTTTAAATGGCCTCCGAAAAAAGCATTTCCGTAAATTTCTTCTCTTACTGTCTCCGGAGATCATCTTCATGGTCTCTGGAAGCCTCTTCAAGGGCCTCCGAAAAGGTCTCTGAAAAACTCCTCAGTCTCTTCCGAAATTTGTCTCCAAAAATTAAGTCCCCAAATTCAATATCTCCAGAGATCAATGTCTCCGGGACTTAAGTCTCCAATTCTCACTAAATCCTGCCCGAATAACATCTCCGAAAGATTTTTCCAAATTCATTTCCCGAATTCACATAATCGTCTTCGAAAATTGCGTTCATCGTTTCCGGAAGCCTCCTTAATGGTCTCCGGAAAGTACTCATTAATCGTCTCCAGAACTTAAGCCTCCCAATTCAACATCTCCGGAGATCAAGGTCTCCGAAAAAAACTCCTTAATCGTCTCCGGAATGGTCTTCGGAAGATTGGTCTCTGGAATCCTGCAAAAGGTCTTCGAAAATTACTGTTTCTTCTTGCCTTCGGAGATCAAGGTCTTCGGAAATCTCTTCCCTTACCATCTCCAGATATCAAGATCACCGAAACTTTAGCCTTTAATATCATTGTCTCCGGAGATTAAGGTCTCCGAAAACTCTAGCCCTCGAGTTCAATGTTCTCCAGAGATCAAGGTCTCCGAAAATCATTGTTCCTACTTATTTTTCGGAGATCAAGGTCTCCGAAAAACTTGCGCTTATTGAAACTTGGTCAATATGGCTTTCTCTCATCTCAACACTTCCGACCTCCTTCCTTCCGTTCCGGTCAACTGTCGTTGACCAGTTAAATTCCCTCTTACGTTTTTCGATCAACAGACGTTGACTGGATTAACTTTCTTATTATCTTTTCCGGTCAATTGCGTTGACCGGATTAATTTTCCTTCACGTTTTTTGTACACAAAAGAATTTGGTCCTTATATTTCGATGACAGGAGATCTCAAAATTTTGGTACATTACAACTACTGACGCTGTTGAGGTCAAAGAGAGTCAGGCCGTTGAACTGGCTGCTGCAGAGCTTGCTGTAGAGTCTACCGTGCTCCCTTGCTTTGTGATCCAAATATATAGTCCAGTAATGATGCCAACCGCGGCTTTTGAGGATCCTCTGGTCAAGGACAATGCAAGGATATCACTTGTTGTTGAAGCTGCAGCCGCTGCCGAGGACGGTTACGAGGCGGCTGAGCCCCTAGTCTTTGATGACGTTGCCCCTGCGCCCGAGGCCAGAGCTGAGATTTCTGTGGTGCGGGAGGCTGCGACCATAGAACCAAGGGAGGTGGAAGCTCCCAGAGGGGAGGGCACTTCCGGGAGTTCCTTTGTGACCAAGGTATTCCTCTATCCCCTTTCTGGCTTTGTCCCCTTTTGTTGATATTCTACTGACGTGTCTCACCTTTACAGCTTCAGAATATGACTGGCAGCCTTAATGCGATCATCAGTGAGGCTGTCCAGGCTTACGCAAAGCTCAAAACTACTAGGTCATTGCGGGAACGCGTCCAAAGTTTAGAGTTTAAACTTTTCAAAATTGAGAGCCGCATTTTCACCCTGGAGGGCCAGCTGAAGCAGCAGGAGAGGTTGGACATCATCCTTTGAGGGAGGAATCTCTTGTTAGAAAAGGAGCTCAGGACTTCGTTGAAACTTGATGACATTGCTCCGGTTCTCAAACATAAGTATTGGGACGTCATTGACATATGCCATCGGATAATGAAACATTTGGTCCCGAGGTTTCCTACTACTCTTTTTGACCCGAGGAACTCCAATGCCCAGCGCAAGGATGACTTGATTGGTCTCCCACCACGCGGGAGGTCTCTTGAATCTTCACAGTCGGGACTGTCCAGCCGGCCAGAGTCCTCTAGACAACGAAGATCCTTGGAGCAGGCGAGACCTTCAGCTCCTTAATGTGCCTTGTTGTACACATTTTATTTATTTTTATTTTTTTATATGTACACTGTTTTATACATATCAATTTTATGAATAAAATCCAACTCGTTTAAGTGCAAACGTCTTCTTTGTCTTTGTAGTTTTTTCTCATAATTAGGCTATTAGGAAATCTCGTCCTTTTTGAGCAAAACGTATGAATCCTTCGATCATTGTTGATTGAAGGTGTGACCTTTTGGGTCTTTACACACTAACTATTTTCAAGTTCCCTAAGTTTTTGTTCAACCTCTTGACGGTTGCTTAACACTGTCAAGTTTTAGGTCCGACCTTTGGGCCCGCTCGTCATTGAGCGAGTTTTAATACGACCTCTTGGGCCGCTCAGTGTATTACCGAGTTTTAGTTCGACCTCTTGGGCCGCTTGGACACATTCAAGTTTTTTATACGACCACTTGGGCCGTTCGGACATAGTCGAGTTTTAGGACAAGTAAAAGGAATCCTATCCACTTGATTTAGGGGCAGCCTAGGCCTTGTTACTTTATGAGATGGTGTGATCACTCAATAGAATGCAAAATGATAATTTAAACAAAAACTGTCACTTTATTAGTGAAACGTGGTACAAGTACGTAGTGCAAACAATATATATGTGTGTTTTACAAGCTTATTGATAATATTTCTTGAGGTGAGTAGCGTTCCCTGTTCGCAGGACAAGTCTTCCCTCCTGGGTGTGTAGCTTGTATGCTCCATTTTATAAGATGACCGAGACTGGGAACGACCCCTCCCAATTTGGAGAGAACTTGTTCCGATTAATATTTTTTTCGGTGGCCTCAATACTTCTCATCACCAAATCCCCTACCTCAAACTGACGTAATTTTACCTTCTTATTGTAATATCGGGCGACCTTTTATTGGTAAGCTGTAGTTCACAGTCTTGTTGAAGTTTGTTAGACCATATTCTAAGCGGAGTTTAGATATAGATGCTCCTGAATGGGAGTGTAGACGGGTCTTAGTTTAAGTCTTATTTTCTTTTCATTAATGAGCCAACTCATGTTTCCACTCGATTTTCATTACGAAGATGTTTCACGTCAAGATCCGTTGCTCAAACCAAATCACGCCAACGTTATGGAAGTTCCTGGATCATGTGAAATAAGAGTAGTACCAAAGGCAGCACCTTCTGATTTCATAATAAAAAATGAAAGATGATGTTACGCAGCGTTCAGAACCAGCCTTGAATTCTTGGTATTAGAGTTTGGGCAAGCATTTCTGGTAGGCTAGTTGATGCCAAATTTGAAATGGAAAAAGGCCAAGAACTTGAAAGATTCCTGTAAAGTAAAATGTTTCATTAACGCCTAATTCATGTCGAGTAGACCTTGTTGTTGTGTCTCTGACTTCTTCAAGAAGGTCAAGGTTCTTCCGAATTCTTTGTACATTATTGAGCGAATTGAAATTTTCCATGTGGAGGCTTGGCAGCATGACTTCCACTAGGGTGACCACCTTGACCTCGTAGCACAGGTTGAAAAGAGTTTCTCGCATTGGCTCCCTTGGAATTGTCTTGTAAGACCATAGCACTGACGACAGCTCTTCCTTCCACGAGCTCCCAGCATGCTCCAACTTCGTTTTTATTCAATGTAATATTGTGCGGTTCGTGATCTCCACCTGACCCTTGCATTGCGGGTACGCGACCAATGTATGCAATAACCTTATCCTTAAATTGGTACAATACTTGGTGAACCCTTTTCCGAAGAATTGGGTCTCATTATCAATCACAATATATTTTGAGATCCCGAACTTCCACACAATGCTTTGCCGGACGAAGTCTATCGCGTTCCGTTCGATTATGCGAGTCAATGGCATGGCCTCAACCCATTTCGTGAAGTAGTCAATTTCGACGATTAAGAACTTCCTTTGTCTGGATACTATTGGTAGTGGCACAAGTATGTCCAGCCCCAATTGCGCAAAAGGCCAAGGTGATTGAAAAGCTCTGAGTTCCATATGTGTCTAGTGGGAAAGGTTGTTGTAGACTTAACGATTCTCATATTTTCGTATGAAGTCCATGGTGTGGTGCTTCATGGTTGGCCAGTAGTACTCTTGTCTGATCAACTTGAGCGCAAGGTTCTTGCCCCCAACGTGGGATCTACAAATCCTGAGGTGCATCTCTCTGAGGGCGTAATCGGCCTCTTCTAAGGTAAGGCACCTCAAGTAGGGGGTAGAGAATCCTCGGCGATTCTACCTCGGCGATATAGTCGGCCGTCCATAATAGTATATCACCCTACCGTCTTCTTCACCTTCTTAGCCTCTTCTGCGTTCTCAAGCAGTGTCCCATCAAACAAGTACCTTAGTAGGGGTTATCCAATTGTTGGTCTCGAATATCTGCATAACTTCTATCTTCGATATTTCTACACTGGGTTTGTTGAGGACCTCATAAATTCCTTGGGTATATTATTCTAGGCTTCCTGAAGCTGCCGCTTTTGCAAGTAGTCGGCTCTTGTGTTTTCTTCCTGCGGGATGTGGACCATTTCTACTGTTTCAAAGGCTGACATGAGCTCTCGAACCTATGAGAGATACTTGGATAGTTGTGGGTTGTTGGCCTTGAAATTTACACAGATAGCTCAAAATCGCTGTAGGCAATTAGGGCTTTAGCAGAGCACTTCTTTGCTAACCGCAGTCCTGCAAGCAGGGCCTCGTACTTCATCGCGTTGTTGGTCGCTAGGAATTCGAGAACCATTGAATACTTTATTTCTGATCCTTCAAGCGTCATTAGCATAACGCCATCTTCACAACCATCATTCATTGATGAGCCATCCACATGCAGAATCCAGGTCGCTGGGTTGTATAATTCCTCAGTATCACAAGTGTCTGAGGAGTTCTGAATTGCTGTCGTGGTTTCGAGAATAAAGTCCGTTAGGACTTGACCTTTTAAGGTAGATCTCAAACGGAACTCTATATTGAACTTACCCAAATCAATTGCCCACTTGACCAACCGTCCCGACATTTCTGACTTTTGTAGAATCGCTCTTAAGTGTTGGTAGGTTAGAACGACTATTTTATGTGCCTGTAAGTGTGGTCTCAATTTTCGAGTGGAATACATGAGCGCCAGAGCCATCTTTTCTGCGTCGAAATACTTTGTCTCAACGTCAGCCAAGATTTTACTGATATAGTATACGGGTTGCTGCCTATCGTTCTGCTGACTAACCAAGGTTGAGCTCAAGACTTTGTCTGAAATCGAAAGATATAGGTATAACTCCTCACCTGTTTAGGGAGAAATCAATAGAGGTGAGTTTGATAGGTACCCCTTAAGTCCTCGAAAAGTTTCTTCACAGTCGGCCGTCCATTGGAAGCCGTTATCCTTTGTCCCTCTTAGGGTCTTAAAGAATTGCAAGTATTTCTCAGCCGACTTGGTCAGGAAGTGTGACAGCACTGCTAATCTTCTAGTGAGCTTTTAGACTTCTTTTACGGTGTAAGGGGATTTTATGTCAAGGATGGCATTGATTTTTTCTAGATTTACTATAACGACTCGAGTTCAGATTCTCGAACCCGATCCGGACCATCACGGTGAAAATATTAAATCATCCAAAATCATCAATTATGCGTCATCAAACAACTTTAATGAATTCTATAATATCATTTAAGACACAATCCATAGTCATCATAAATGCATCATCACATAAATATCCAGAATAATGACAAATAATTTCTATAAATGACCTCAATGTCAAAAATATCAATCCTCATAGAGAAATCTAATAAAAGTTAAACAGTAATTAAACTACTAAGATCTTAAGTATTTATCCGAAAAGCCTCAATTTCTGAGATCACCTCTGCCTGGAGTCTACTCATGTGATCTCTTCTATCATGGGTCAACCTGTCTACTCTGGAGCCAAGAAAATACAATGGTGAGCCAAAACCCAACAAGTGATAATAATAAAAAATGGTATATAACAATAACAATTTCAGATACCAACTACAAAGTCTCAACATCACTTTAACCATCTACGATATCCGAGCAAATTACAACACGTCGTAAATACGACTCTAGACAAAATAGGTCCCACAAGACCTGCACATCCAAAAATAACAAGAGTGCCAATAAATAATAGTAATCCCCTATAATCCAATATCATGAATAAGTGGTGATTCCCTAGTCCAAATGTTAGCGTGAACGACCTGAAAATCAAACAACAATAACAACATGGATTCCACAAAATTCGAATATCATAAAGTTCGACCCATGGATTCTACAAAATATAACTCGTGGATTCAACCGAATCCCAAACTCATGAGATATCAACAATGATGAAATATCACAATGAATCTCATTGGACCTTATTCTACTATAGTGACCCAAAGGCCGCGTACTTACGCCTCCAACGGTTGGGTAAGTGCAACGAGGTTATCCATGGTATCCAACTACCCCTACAGTCCTCCCAGAGGCTGCGCCCGTAGTATGTCGATACCACCTCCAATACCCCTCGCCTATGATATCCCAGATATCATCTCCTATAATAGTCAGTAGGTTATAAGCATCCCTCCCAACTCACTGTACGAGATAATAAGAATTTGATTATTAACTCAAATTGAGGTCACCATTGCATGAGATAATAAAAATCTCTTTGGATCTTATTTTGCCACTGTGAATCAAAGGCCGGGCATTTACACCCCCAACGGCTAGGTAAGTGCAATGAAGTTATTCATGGTATCCAATTACCCATACAGTCCTCCCAGAGACTGTACCTATAGCATGCTGATACCATCCGTGATATCCCTCGCCAAATGATATCCCTGATATCATCTCCTATGATGGTCATAGGGCTATAAGCATCCCTCCACAACATACCTCATTATCACCATGATACGAAAATCAGTATCGAATAAGTGTAGACCACGCTAAGGTGTCATAACCTCCCATTCGACCAGATACCTTAGTGTTTTCATACGCTCTCCTTAACCTTGACCATAGGAAGCAAAACATCCAATACTCACGCAATCGAATATAACGCAAAAGAAGCTTTGTAAGTACAATGATAGAATTTTCATTCGGTACTGATAAAGACTATACTCACACCATTCTAAGGTCGCACAATTAATGTCTTTATCAAAAGAAGAGTAATAGTACCAAGGATGTTCGATTGAATGCCCTAATATTTTATCAAATCCTTTCTAAACTTATTCGATGTCCCAACCTCACTTTCTAAGGCTGCAAAATATCCTCAATTTTACCATTCATCTCATTTAACTATCCAATTAATTTCATAAAACCAAATCGAATAGTAATTATCGTCAATTTTTTCTAAATCAATTAACTATCACACACACACACACACACACATATATACCGCCTCCATAGCCGTCCCCTCTCT
>JAODPA010053775.1:0-11458 GCA_025585075.1 Nepenthes mirabilis
ATAATAAACTTAATAATAATAATAATAATAATAATACTTGATGGGTATGCCGGAAATGAGCTGACCCCAAAAAGTCAACGGAAGCCAAAGAAAGAAGGTCAACACTCTAACAGCTCAGTTGGAGAACAGGCCCAGAAGTTGAAAAGCTCAGGACAGTCAACTCAAATGTTGACCACCTGTGCACAGCCCGTTGGGCCTAGAAGAGGCTTTTATAAGGTAACAGGCCTAATCCTCTCGAGCCCATGATCCATCAGATAGTCAGCAACGACTCTCCAGGCAATCTCCACGATCTTGGCAGGCTCTCAAAGCAAATATTGATCAAATCGACGCCTTTCTTGTAAGGAAGGCATCAAATTTCATCAATAACCGGCTAACTGGGGATTCTAACGGTAAAGAACGCCAAAGGAAGGTAGGACATTTGGAAAGCTGCTAGAGAAGAAAATAATCTTGCACAGCTTGGCAACTGGCATCTACTCCAGAAGGCAAGCCAGCCAAAGTTCACTGAGGGAATCATTCCTTCCAAAGGAGGAAGATCGCCCCTTGAATTATCATTCAAGACAGGCTCTCATTAACCTACTTTCTCTGCTACTAAATTCTCTTAGAATTTCCAACGTTATGCTAGGCGAACACACACACCAGCTACTCGAAAAAATCTAAGGCAAACAAGTGCGTCTCTCACGGCCGTTTACCGCCTTCCCGCCTCCCAGATTCAAGAAAGCATTCTCATCTCACGTTCATCTGGGAAATACACTCTGTCTCTCTCTTTTTCTCACTTTACAGTTTGATTCTTTCAAAGGCTGTTTCACTGACTTGAGCATCGAAGTATTTTCGGTGGGATAATTTTTTGCCGATACACTGACCTCCTGTTCTGTTTAGTGGTATACAGGATCCAACTCAGGAAATGGAGCCGGAACCACGACAAGAGGATCTTCCGAATCTGTTCGAAGTTCAGATCTAGGGACGCATCATTGGCGCCATTTGTGGGAAGCGCTTACAAAAGCCAACCACAAATCTGCACAAAGGCTCTTTTTCACCTTCTGATTCTACAATGGTGAATACAAGAGCCCAAACTAGCGATCCCGCTAGAGATGCTACTAACCCCGACCAAGACTACGCTGCTGGTGCCATGGTCAATGGGGCTACGGGTGGAGACCCACCGCCTTATTTTCAACAACTGGTGGAGTAGATACAAACCAACAATTGTCTGCTCAAATAACTTTACTCTCAGAACGAGCAGCGACTGCAAGCGGCTCCACCAGCGGCCGTCCCTACACCTGCCACCAAAAGGGGTGGCTAGAGGAAAAAGAAGCAGGCCAAAAGGCCTGTGAAAGCTAGGGACAATCCAGCTCCAGCGTCCTCCTGCGTTCCTGACCGTTCCTGACCAGAATAGGCCTGAAGAACGCTCTAGGAGCACGTCTATGCAAGAAAGTCCGGAGAGAAGAAATCTCCGATACTCTCAGGTGGAAGACAACAACGCAGTCCAGGAGCGAGCCTCCAGGACTGCCAGATCCACTGGAGGTAGTAGCCGTCCGACTGCTGAACCCTCCAGGGACAAGACAGAGTTGAGGGATTACCTCAACTCTAAAAGATCAGCAAACGCCGCTCGCGCCGATCCGCGAGTGAACAAGATCTGGAACCATATGTTCCAAGAGGAAGAGCGCACCATCGACTTGGACCGATCTCCTTTTACTGCGGAGATCCTGAGCCGTCTACTGCCAACAAAGTTCAAGATGCCGTCCCTTGACTTATATGATGGAGGCAGTGATCCGGTTGACTACCTAGATCACTTTCGCACCCATCTGAGTCTACAAGGGCTGGAAGACTCAGCGATATGCCGCTATTTTTTGCTCAGACTGAAGGGAGATACTCGAATCTGGCTCCATCACCTACCTTCAGGCACCATCAGCAGTTTCCGTGAGCTCACGGATCTCTTCCTAACTTAGTACGCCTCGAGCCGACAGGAAGAGAAGTAGCCGTGGCATCTCTCCCACATAAAGTAAAAACCGGGAGAGCACCCACGGCGTTTCCTGGATCATTTTGTGGCAGAGGCCAGAAGGATTCTCAGGATCACAGAGGAGATGAAGATGGGCAGTTTCATTTCTGCGCTAACTTACGAGGATTTTTTCAAGCACTTGGCCCACAAAAATCCTCAGACCTTCCGGGAGGCGGAATCCATCACCCGGGCCTACGCTGCAGCAGAGGAGGCCAACGAGGCAAAACGTCCAGAACAGGCTGATCAACCTCGGCCGTTCCCTGGTGAAGGGAAGAGAAAGTACGACGGTAGAGAACACTCCCGCCAGAAGCAACACTGAACTGGGCCCCCAGAACGCAGAGACTACGGGTTCACCAGTTTCACACCTCTGACGGACATGCGCTCAAACGTCCTCATACAGATCTGTGGAGAAAATTTTTTAAAGTGACAAAAACCGCTGAAGAAGAACTCTAGAAACCAGTCAAAGTACTGTAATTTCTATCGCTCTACTGGCCATTCAATTGAGGACTGCAAGACGCCCCAAAGAGAGATCGAGGAGCTGATTTGCAGGGACCACCTCACCAAATTTGTTAGAAGTCCTAGACAGAGCTCTGGAGAGGCTAGCGAGGAGGGGCAGGAGCAGACTCCACCCCGAAATCGGGTTGCAGCGGGGGTGGTCAGTATGGTCACCACCCGACCCACTAAAAATCCATCTGGCAGTAAGGAGTAGCAGACTGGAAGGAAGAAACAGCGCACGGCGGATAACTCTATCAGTTTCAGTGATGATGACTTAGCCCATGTAGTGTCCCCCCATGCTGATCCCCTCGTTGTATCCATGCTCGTTTCAGACAGTAGTGTAGACTACCAACTGAAGCAAGTATTTATTGATAATGAAAGTTCTCATAATTTGCTTTACTTGGATGCTTTCTTCAGATTAGGTCTAAAAAAGAATCAACTAAAACCGGCCGAGGCCCATTATACGGCCTCGACAATGAGCCTGTGCCCGTTCAATGGACCATCCAGTTAGAGGTCACCTTGGGCATGTATCCAAAAACAGCAAGTCGCACTCTCACCTTCCTGGTGGTCGACCAACCCTCGGTATATAACGCCACACTGGGCCGACCTTGCTTAATAGTGTTCGGGGTGGTCACCTCAATTCGACACCTAAAAATGAAGTTTCCAACACCCTACGGTGTCGGAGAGGTGCTGGGCGACCAAATTACCTGACGAACCTGCTATATGTCGCAGATTGCCCCAAGTGGCAGCGCTAAAACGACTGGAAACCTCGACCACAGAGACGGACTACCCTTCAGCAGGCGTAGTCCGGTGAAGCCATTGATCTAATCCCACTGGACCCGGAGAATCCGAAGAAGTGCGTACAGATCTGCGGCTCACTCACCGGACCACTGTGCGATGAGCTGATCGCGTTCTTGTGAAGGAACACTGACCTTTTTGCTTGGACTCCAGCAAATATGCTTGGAATCCCGACAGAAGTGATGGTCCACAGGTTGAGACTTGACTCCAGCCGAAAACCCATTAGGCAGAAGTGGATGAACCACTCCGTCGAAAAACTGATCGCCATCCGAGAGGAGGTGAAGAAGCTGCTGGACGCAGGCTTCATTACAGAAGTCCAATATCCGGACTGGTTCTCTAATGTCGTTTTAGTAAAGAAGAGCAACAAGAAATGGTGGATGTGCGTCAATTTTATCGACGTCAACAAGGCCTGTCCAAAGGACAGCTTTCCCTTACTCAGGATTGACGTGCTGGTTGACTCCACAGCAGGACATGAGCTACTAAGTCTCATGGACGCCTATTCGAGTTACAACCAGATCCGGATGAGTTTGGAGGACGAGGAGACACCTCGATCATGACCGATCAGGGCACCTACTACTACAAGGTGATACCTTTCGAACTCAAAAATGCTGGAACAACTTACCAGCGCTTGGTTAACAAGATGTTTGAAAAACAGATTGGTCGCAACATGGAGGTCTACGTCGACAACATGCTCGTTAAGAGTAGGGTCACTAGCGACCACATACGCGACATGGAAGAGTCGTTCGAGGTGCTCCGTAAGCATCACATGAAGCTGAACCCAGCTAAGTGTGTCTTCGGAGTGGCATCCGATAAATTCTTGGGTTTCATCGTCTCCCAACGGGGGATCGAGGCAAACCCAGAGAAGATCAAGGCGCTCGTCGACATAGCACCGTTACGGAATGTAAAGGACATCCAACGACTGACTGGACGGCTGGCAGCACTGTCCCGCTTCCTTGCGAGTCTGGTGACAAGTACCAACCCTTCTTTAAAACCCTTAGAGGAACGAAATTCAACGGGTTCCAGTGAACAGCGGAATGCCAAACCACTTTCGATGAAATGAAACGATACTTGGCCAGCCCGCCATTGCTGATGTCACCTAAGGGTGGAGAAAAATTATATCTTTACTTGGCAGTTTTGGAGGTGTCCCTGAGTTTTGTCCTTGTGCGCTAGGACTCTGACGCCCAGCGACCCGTAAATAAAACTTTGACAGGCCCAGAGACCCGTTACTCGCGCGCAGAAAAATTAGCCTTGGCACTAATATTCTCTGCGCGGAAGTTGAAGCCTTACTTTCAAGCCCATCGGATAGTGGTCCTTACGGATCAACCGCTGAAAAACATCATCCAGAAACCCGACGTTTCTGGACGATTAGTCAAGTGGGCTATCGAGTTGGGCGAGTTCGACATCGAGTTCCAGCTCAGACCTGCTGTAAAGGCACAAGCGCTGGCTGACTTTGTCGTCGAGACTACAACCCCAATTATCGAGGAATAGCCCGAAGAATGCACGAAATTGCTTGTCGGAGTTCCAGAATGGATACTTCACGTGGACAGATCGTCTACGGACGCAGGCAGTGGCGCTGGAGTGGTCCTTACGACTCTCGACGGGTTTGAGGTGAAATACTCCCTCAGGCTTAATTTTTCGGCAACCAACAACGTTGCCGAGTACGAAGCCTTACTAGCCGGCTTACGATTAGCCAAAGAGTGCTCCACCAAGAGACTAACAATTTACAGTGACTCTGCGCTGATCGTTAACCAGGTTAACGGAGGTTTTGAGGCGAATAACCCCCTCTTAGCCAAGTATTTGGCTAAGGCAAAGAAGGCCACCCGGGGTTTCGATAAGCTAACCCTGGTTCACATTTTCAGAACCGAAAACTAGAAGGCAGACTAGTTGGCCAAAGCCACTGCAACCGAAAACTCATAGTAGTATTCAAGGGACATGCGAGAGATCCTAGACGCCCCCAGCATTGAAAAGCGAGAGGCCATGCAGATTTTCGAAGTGAAAAACTGAGTGATGCCTTTCCTTAACTACCTGGCGGACGGATCATTGCCAGATGATGTGGAAAAAGCTAAACGGGTCAAGAAGACAGCCGGCTGGTACACTGTGGTTGACGGATGGCTATATCACCGTGGTTACTCAACCCCATACCTCCGCTGTCTCACCCCTGAGGAGGTTGACTACGCCTTAGGTGAAGTTTACCTCGGGATCTGTGGGTCACACATTAGTAGAAAAAACTTGGCCTTCAAGGTCATGTGCTAGGGCTACTACTGGCCCTCGATGAAAAAAGACGAGCTGGAGTTTGTGAAGGAATGTGAAAGCTGCCAGTTCTACAGCAATCTTTACCACTAGCCATTCGCAGATCTGAAGGCCCTTCAGGCCCCTTGACCCTTTGCGCAATAGGGCTCGATCTCCTCGGCCCGTTTCCCATTGCCACGAGGCGAAGGAAATTCATCATAGTGGGTATCGACTACTTCACCAAGTGGGTCGAAGCTGTCCCACTGGCTAAGATAACAGAACACAACGCCCTGAAATTCCTCCGCCAGAACGTCGTCTATAGATCAGGCATCCCCGAGGTCGTTGTGACCCACAACAGGACCCAATTCTCGGAAAAACCCTTCACCAAGTATTGCACCAACCTTGACATCAAGTTGGTCCACATTTCGATGGCATACCCCCAAGCCAACGGGTAGGTGGAGGTTACAAACCGTACGCTACTCTACGGGTTAAAGACTAAGCTGGAGGACGCCGAGGGATCATGGGCTGAAGAGCTCCCATCCGTCCTCTGGTCTTATCGTACAACCTCGAATGAACTAACGTGCGAGACACCCTTCAGCCTCTGTTACGGGACTGAGGCGGTAATCCCGATTAAAATTAGGCTTCCAAGTCTCAGGGTGGAGTCCTTCGACCCACAGACTAACTCCTAAAAAATTAGGAAGCACTTAGACTTGTTAGAAGAAGCCCGTGACGCTGCCAGAGTATGGACAGCGGCCTACCAGCATTGGATCGCCCGATACTACAACAAAAAAGTTAAGACGTGACGATTCGATGTGGGGGACCTGGTCCTACGTGGCGTCGAGGCCACAGGCAAGCTGGCCGACCACAATAAGCTCTCCCCTAATTGGGAAGGGCCTTTCCTCGTCTCCGCCGTCCTGCGAAATGGAGCTTACAAACTCCGGAGCTAGGACAGGAAACTAGTTCCGTGAATGTGGAATGCAACCCACCTCCGGCGCTACTTCCAGTAGCGGACACAGGTATGTAACTGTATTATTGTTTGCATTCGCCTGCTTGTTTTAATTTTGTAAAAAATAAGTGTTTACTTAGCATCCCTCTTATATGCGTGTGAATGTGTTTCTTTTGCAGGTTACCCGACCTAGACTGCCCCTAAGTCGGGAGGGTCTTCACCCTCTCGTTAAACCCTGATCATCCAGGCGGCCAAAAGCGGTCGAATTTAAACCTCGGTCATCCGAGCGGCCCGTCAGCGATCGTATTTAAACCCTGATCATCCAGGTGGCCCACGAGGGGTCTACATTAAACCCTGGTCATCCAGGTGGCCCACAAGCGGCCTAATATGAACCTCGGTCATCCGAGCGGCCCGTTAGCGGTCGTACTAAACCTTGGTCATCCAAGTGGCCCGATAGCGGTCAAAAACCTTAGGGGGCTTACGTAGTGCACGCAACAACCTCCTCTACGATGAGGTAGCGTGATCAGTCAGCGATAGTCGAAGGGAGAAGTGTTTCTTCTCCCGAATAGTCGAAGGGAGAACTTGAACCTCGGTCATCCGAGCGGCCCGTCAGCGATCGTATTTAAACCCTGATCATCCAGGTGGTCCACGAGGGGTCTACATTAAACCCTGGTCATCCAGGTGGCCCACAAGCGGCCTAATATGAACATTATCCGAGCGGCCTGTTAGTGGTCGTACTAAACCTTGGTCATCCAAGTGGCCCGATAGCGGTCAAAAACCTTAGGGGGCTTACGTAGCGAACGCAACGACTTCCTCTACAATGAGGTAGCGTGATCAGTCAGCGTTAGTCGAAGGGAGAAGTGTTTCTTCTCCAACATTGGCTGCCCAAATTATCACTTACACGGCGCCACCGAATTGGTTTCACACAACCAGCTGCCGAGCTTAAGGACTTAACTCCTTAGGCAGCTAGCCAACCAAGTTGGCCTCCCCACGCAACAACCCTCTCTACAAGGAAATATCGTGATTGTGTAGCGACGGGAAGTGTTTCTTCTCCAACGCTGGCTGTCCGAATCACCGCTTGGACAGCTTCACCGGACTGGTTAACACAACCACCTACCTAGCCTAGGGACTTAGCTCCTTAGGAAAGCCAGCAACGGTCACCGGCCAAACTCAGTTGGCTGCCCCATGTGACACTGCATACAAGCACAAAAAGCAGTAAAGATCAATGGACACTAACTGGAGAAAATTTTCCTTTTTATTGCTTTAACTGTATTACATAATCACGAATGTACAAAAACAAAAAGGAAAAGGCTACGGCTGTCTCTGGCTGTCATGGAGGCTCCCTCACTAGGTCATCTTTGTGTTGTGCCGCTCTGTTGGACTGGTTAATAAGTTCAGTTGGAAAATCAGGATCAATCAACCGCGCGATGCCCTGACCAACGTTGATCCCCTCCAACAGCTGCGCATGCAACATACCCTTGACCTCGTGGGGACGAATCCGGAGGGTCAGATTGTTCTCTAAGGCTGTAATTCGATCAGCAAGCCATTTCTTGCTTGCTTTATTTCGATCATCCTCCTCTTTCAAGCGAGCGAACTTAGCTCTCAAGTTGGTGATCTCCGTTTCCATCCCTGCCATGACAGCCTCGAGAGCAGCCGTCTCCTCACGGTGCTCCCCTCCTGAAGCAGTCAGCCTAGCATCCAGCCAGGCGATCTCCGCCTCCCTGTCCGTGATCGTCTGGTCGCGTTGTACCAACTCTTGAGTAAAGGCTGAGATCAGCTCCCTTGACTGCACAAGATGAAAATGAAGTGTAAGCTATAAATACAAGAAAGAAATAAGTGCAAGGAGATAGTTACAAGAACCATACCTCACAAAATCTCCTCGTGGGCCTCTTAGCCCTGGCCTCCAGGCCTAGCCCAGGTGACGGTGGACTAGGATCACCATCTCGAGCCAAACACGCAGTTGCCTCATCCAGAAGGCGCTCCACGAGCTCATCATCCTCACCCACGGCAGCTGCAGGCTCCTCTTCTGCAGGCTCTGGAGCAACTGCTGCGGGCTCCTCTCTTACAACCTCTGGAGCAGCTACTGTAGGATCCCCTCTGGCCGCCTCTAGAGTAACCGCTGGAGAGTCAAACCCCACTATTGGCTCCACTGAAATAGTCTATGTGGCCGCCGCCGGTTCACAAACTGGCTCCTCTAATGACTCCATCTACGCAGCACCCGGAACCACACGTGACACGGGTTGTGCCAAGATGACTCCTCCTGCTTCAACAGGCCAACCCTCGGGGGTCTTTTCTCATCTTGTAGAGCTACCCGCTCCACTGTAAATTCCAGCGGCGACGTAATCAACGAGCAATGACGACGACGACGAAGGCGTCTCCAGCACCTTCTCAGGTAGTGGGCCAATAAACCCTTCGTCAGTATGTCGCGTACGGATGATTACGCTCCTGGATTCTTCAGGGTTCATCATCCTCATCGGAGGCTTTGGTTTTTGAACCGGGGATAGCGGTCCCCTGTTTACTGTTTTGGACTTCGCCTGGGAAACCATGAAATTCCGAATAAAATCGTCGGGGTTCTCCTTTATTGCCTTTAACAGCCACCCGCAGGCTGCCATCTCAGCCGTGGTCGGCGTCCCAAAATACGCCTCCGGTACCTGGCCCCATTCCCTCACATTGGGCCAAGCCACCCCCACGCTCACGAAGAAGAACCAGTTCTTCTAGTTCTTCTGCGAGTCGTGTATGGCCGTATTAATCTTTACTCCGGTATAGGGGACGAGCGATATCCACTCTCCCCCCTGATTTATTTTGAACAAAACCCTAACAACGGACATCATAAGCTTCTTGCCAAGCTTTCGAACAAAAATGCACATAGTACAGTGGTACCTCACGGCATTGGCGTGAAGCTGGGCGATGGGGACTCGCTGAGCCTTCAGAACTGACTCCAATTCTTCCAGCAACAAGAGGCGGAGGCCGCTCCTCAGATGGGCCTCATAAACAGTAATATACCCCTCCGATGGAGCATAGGCCCTATCGTCTTTTCCTGGAACTCTCCACGCAATCTCCTTTTGGATATTGAACTCGACACACAGGGCTTTAATGTCGTTCTCTTTCAAGACGGAGGCAAAATCAGTGACGAAATCCATGGCAACACACAAGACTAGGGTTTCTAAACGTCTCTGAAGAACGGGAACGAAGGAGACGAAGGACTGAAGGCGTAAATGATTTCAAACTACGGAAGGCAAACTTAAGCGCTAAGCACGAAACCCCTCATTAAGGACGCCGTCAGTTCGGCCACGTGTCGCCTCCCTACTTGGCCCTGCAAAAGGCAAATCTCTGACGCATCAATGGCCAGGATGTCCGCCTAACCAAAGGAAGACATGTGTCGCTTTCTGCCCTGTAAATCGGCTAATGGCCACGCATCCATCAGGACTGGCAAAAAATGCTTCCAGAATTGACCAAGACAGTCAACAATTCTGATCCTCTAGAATTGACCAAGACGGTCAACAATTCTGGTTCTCTGAAATTGACCAGGATGGTCAATAATTTTGGTCCTCCGGAACTAGCCAAGACGGTCAATAATTCTGGTCCTCTGGAACTGACCAAGATGGTCAACAATTCTGATTCTACTGACCAAGACGGTCAACAATTCTGGTTCTACTGACCAAGACGGTCAACAATTCTGGTTCTCCGGAACTGACCAAGACGGTCAATAATTCTGGTTCTTCGGAATTGATCAAGACGGTCAACAATTCTTGTTCTCCAAAATTGACCAGGACGGTCAACAATTCTAGTCCTCCGGAACTAGCCAAGACGATCAACAATTCTGGTTCTCCAGAATTGACTAGGACGGTCAACATTTCCAGTCAAACACTTCTTTGCGCCTCTCATGGGGTGCTACAGGATCCTCACACGACAAAGAGCTATAGGGGGCATGCCAACATGAACATACCGGAGGACAGAACTCTGGCCGCCGGCATAGGGGGGCTAGTGATGGGTATGTCAGAAATGGGCTGGCTCCAAAAAGTCAATGGAAGCCCAAGAAGGAAGGTCAACACTCTAACGGCCCAGTTGGAGAACAGGCCCAAAAGTTGAAAGGTCCAGGATGATCAACGCCAAAGTTGACCGTCCAGGCGGTCAATGCGCGAGCAGACGGTCAACTCAAATGTTGACCCCCTGCACACAGCACGTTGGGGCCAGAAGAGGTTTTTCTACATTAACGGGCCTAATCCTATCGAGCCCATGATCCATCAGAAGGCTAGTAACGACTCTCCAGGCAATCTCCACGATCTTGACAGGCTCCCAAAGCAAATATTGACCAAATTGGCGCCTTTCTTATAAGAAAGGCGCCAGATTTTATCAATAATCTGCCAACTGGGGATTCTAACGGTAAAGAACGTCACAGGAAGGTAGGACATTTGGAAAGCTGCTGGAGAAGGAAACAATCTTACACAGCTTGGCAACCGGCATCTGCTCCAGAAGGCAAGCTCGCCAAGGTTTACTGAGGGAATCATTCCTTCCAAAGGAGGAAGATCGTCCCTTGAATCATAAATAAGTCACTTGAATTATCATTCAGGACAGGCTCTCATTAACCTACTTTCTCTGCTACTAAATTCTCTCAGAATTTTCAATGTTCATGCTAGGCGAACACACACACCAGCTACCCGAAAAAACGTAAGACAAACAAGCGCGTCTCTCACGGCCGTTTACCGCCTTCCCACCTCCCAGATTTAAGAAGGCATTCTCGTCTCATTTTCATCTGGAAAATACACTCTGTCTATCTCTTTTTCTCACTTTACAGTTTGATTCTTTCGAAAGCTGTTTCACTGATTTGAGCGTCGGAATATTTTCAGTGGGATAACTTTTTGCTAACACACTGACCTCCTATTCTGTTTAGTAGTGTACAGGATCCAACTCAGAGAACGGAGACGGAACCACGACAAGAGGATCATCCGAACCTCTTCGAAATTCGGATCCAGGGACGCATCAATAATAATATGTAA
>JAODPA010053786.1:0-11459 GCA_025585075.1 Nepenthes mirabilis
CCCCCCCCCCCCCCCTCTCTCTCTCTCTGTGGGGCATAAAAGAAGCATTGCTGTTGGCATCTTTTTTTCAGATTTCATATTGAAGCTTTTCGACTCTGACTTGTACATTAGATATTAGATGTTGATGGAGAGGTTGCAGGTGGAGCTTTGTCTTAAGATCTTCTGTTTCTTGGATCACCAGAATCTAGCAGTTGCTCAACAAGGTTAGCAGCGAAATCCATCATTTATAATTTTCTGGTTTTTTATATTTGTTCCCACTCATTTAAAACAATGATTTTGTCTCCGGGGGTTCTGTTGAATTTGCATTAAGTTATTATTGTTAAGGTAAACTTGTGGAGTTCTGAAGCCAATCGGCTAGAGAAATTTTCTGTTTTCTGGGCTTACCGAATTATTTTCGTTTTGTGAGGGATCTGAATTGGGGGTTTGCCAAAATTGCGTCAAATTTTTTCATTTTGTTTCCTTGTGGAATTGTGGAACAAACTGACCCCTTCAACGTTTGCTCTGTTGAATTTAGAATCATTCTAGATCGAAGTAACATTTTGATTCACGGATTCTCTCCGTGCTCAGTTGTGGCATTTTTTGTGAGGCATCTGAACTAGGTTAATTGAATTTGCTTCCTTATGAGGTTGCAGATAAGCCACCCTTGCAATTTTTTCTTTCTTACATTTATACCGAAAGCAAGACCAGAAAAAGAACATTGTTTTTTGTTCCAAAAACAACATTTTGTTTCTGGTTATGCAGAATCTTTCATTTTGTTTGGACTCTGCTGAATTCATTTTCATAATTTTGCATAGATCTTCTCATTTGTATATAGAAAGAGAGAAGCATTGTTATATTTTCAGCAAGGCTGAAATACAAGTGAAGGTGATTGGTACTGGTATCCAAGGCCAAGTTGGAAGACCCATTTCCATAAGTTGGATCCTTATGTCATGAAGGCCTAGATGGCCGACTCGGCCCAGATGGCCGACTTGGCCCAAGAGGCATAATGGCCATGGAGTCCATTAACACCCGATGATTCATGGTAACAATCGAAGACTCTGCTAAGCCTGCAAAGTCGGCGTGCTATAAGTTGATGGCTGACTTTGTGAGACTGCAAGAAGAGATGAAGGTGACATCTCAGGGAAGATCGCAACTTTTGCAAAGCACGTGTCCCTAAGAGGAGCAGTTGACTTTTAGAATTTGTAAGCTTTGCAGGACGGCACAATGGGTTTTGCAGAGTTGGTGGCAGGCATTCCTACATACGTAAGCTCCTTACTCGGTAGGTGAAAACCGTCAAGTATATATACGTAGACCAAACTCCAAGAGAAAGGATACGCAATAGTGCACGCAAGAAGAGAAGTAAAAGCAAGACGCCATTTTGCTCTCTGTTCTTCTCACTCTCTGTAAACTTGAGCTACTTGTAACCAAAATTACCATAGTGAAATCATTTCTAGACCAAGAGTCCCGTGATTTTTCCCTCTCATTTAAGAGATGATTTTTCACATAAAATACTACGTATTACTGCTTTCTTTCTCTCTTTAATCTTCACATCTGCATCTTTAAAATCACTTCCTCTAACCAAAGAGGACCATCTGAGTAGTTTGTGTTGCACGGGTTCAGATTCGTTTATTCGGTGGAAAGGTCCGATGATTCATTTGGATCTTCGTCCGTACAACGAATAGGATCTGAGGATGTAATATTGGCACCGTCTGTAGAAACCGACTAAAAGTTTGGTTAACACACTTACCAAGAAGCCAGACAAAGACGAGAACTTCCACCCGAGGGCGGTGGAAGGAAAGAGAAAAAGTTGGGACCATCAAGGTCTCCAAGGACTGAAGAAGCAACACAAGTCCGACTAGGTCGTTTAGAGGGAGCTCAGGCTTTTGAACTTGACTCCCTTAAATGATAGGCGTATCAACATCCTGATGCAGATTTGGGATGAGAAATTTTTGAAGTGGCCCAAGGAGTTAAAGAATCCAGATGGTGGTGATCAGTCGAAGTATTGCCACTATCATCGCTATGAAGGTCATAGTACGGAGGACAATCGGATGCTGCAGAAAGAAATCAAGGAGTTGATCAAGAGAGGCCATCGTAACCGCTTCCTGAAAGACTCGGATAAGCTTTCGGAACAACATGTGATGGTGAGGTTGACCCGCTAAGGAACAGAGTGGCTGGGGGATCTTCAGACTAGCTAAGGTGCCAGTTAGTGCTTCGCTTTGAAATCGCCTTCTTCTTTAGTCTGATGCTAAGACAGCTATCCGAAACAATCTGTTCCAGGGCTCGTGTTATCATTCTGAGTTATTTTAAATTGATAATGGAAACTTGCGGAATTTGCTTTATCTTGATACTTATTTTAAATTGGGACTTAAGAGAAGTCAGCTGAAAGCGACCGAGGGACTTCTCTACGGGCTGGACAATGAGCCAGTACCAGTTCAGAGGGTCATCCAACTTGAAGTCACTCTAGGGACTTATCCGAGGATTGCATCCAAGATTCTTACCTTTTTAGCTATAGACCTTTCATCGGTCTATAATGCTATCATCAGACATCCTTGTCTGACTGCCTTCGGTGCTGTCACTTCCATCCCACATCTGAAGATAAAATTTTCGACGCCATTTGGGATTGGGGAGGTCCTCGGAGACCAAGCGGCTGGATGGATATGCTATCTGTCACAAGTCACACAGGCACTTCTTCCCCAACCTATGGAAAACCTTGATCTACGAGATGAAACAACATTGTAGTAAACCCAATCTGGAGAGCCAACAAACCGAGTCCATTGGATCCCAGCGATCCTGAAAAGTTCGTCTAGATAGGAAGTTCTCTACCTCAGTCCTTCTGAGACCGGCTTATCCATTTTCTCCAAAAAAATTCGGACTTTTTTGCTTGAGTATCCAGTGACATGCCAGGGATACCAACTAAAATGATGGTCTATAAACTGGGCCTGGATTCCCATTACAGACCCGTTCGGCAAAAGCGAAGAAATTACTCGGCTGAGAAACTAGTGGTCATTCGTGAAGAGGTAAAAAAGTTTAGATGCTAGGTTCATCCGAAAGGTGTAATACCCAGATTGGCTATCAAACGTGGTCATGGTCAATAAGAGCAACGAAAAATAGAGGATGTGCGTTGACTTTACAGATGTCAATAAGGCATATCTCAAGGACAGTTTTTCGCTACCCAGAATTGATTTGCTTGTAAACTCTACGTCTGAATATGAACTCTTAAGTTTAATGGACGCGTATTCGGGTTACAATCAAATACGGGTGAGCCCAGAAGACGAAGAGCACATGTCATTCATGACAGACTAAGGGATATACTGTTACAAAATTATACCCTTCGGATTAAATAATGCGGGTGCCATCTACCAGCGGCTTGTGAACAAAATATTCAAGGCTTAAATCGGAAGAAATGTGGAGGTCTATGTGAACGATATGCTTGTTAATAGCAAGGCGATTGACCACGACATCCAAGATTTGGGCGAGACATTCAATGTGCTCAGAGTGCACTAGATGAAGCTCAACCCAGCAAAGTGCACATTTGGAATGGTTTCTGGAAAGTTCTTGGGCCGTATTGTTTCACACCGAAAGATTGAAGTAAATCTAGAGAAGATGAATGTCATCCTTGACATGAAATCCTCTCGGACGGTGAAAGAGGTCCAAAAGCTAACTGGAAGAATAGCAACTCTCTCTTGCTTCTTGGCCAAATCGGTTGAGAAGTATTTGCTGTTTTTCAAAGCCTTGAGGGGAACCAAGACTAACGGCTTCCAGTGGACGAATGACTGCGAAGAGGCCTTTCGAGGTCTCAAGGAGTATCTTTCGAACCCTTCTCTCTTGGTTCCTCCTCAGCCAGGCGAATAACTATACTTGTATCTCGCTGTATCTGACACAGCCTTGAGCTCAGTGTTGATACGGCAATAGCACGACAGGCAGCAGCCTGTGTACTGCGTTAGCAAAACCCTTGCTGATGCAGAAACCAAGTTCCCCCGTGTGGAGAAGATAACTTTGGCACTTGTGTATTCTGCTCGGAAGCTAAGACTCTACTTCCAAGCATACAAGGTAATAGTCCTGACCGATTAGCTCTTAAGAGCGATATTGCAAAAGCTCGAGATATCAGGATGACTAGTCAAGTGGGCCATTGAGTTAGGAAAGTTCGATATAGAATTTCACCCAAGGTCATCATTAAAAGGTCAGGCTTGGGCAGATTTCATCGTCGAGACGACGACCCCAGCTCTAGGCGTCTCAAACCTTCGTGATGCAAATGAGCCTCATAGCGCACCAACATGGACTTTGCACGTGGATAGCTCTTCAATGAAGGATGGCTGTAGAGTTGGCATTATGCTAAGAATGCCTCAGGGGTCAAAGATAAAATATTTCATGATCCTCGGGTTTCCAGCGACCAACAATGCCGCGGAGTACGAAGCATTGCTAGCCGGACTCTGGTTAGCTGAGGAATGTTTAGCCAAAAACTTGGTTATCTACAGTGACTCCGAGCTTGTTGTCAACCAAGTCCGCAGACATTTCGAAGTAAACAGTCCACAGCTCTCCAAGTACCTTTCAAAGGTCCAAAGTTTGACTTTGAATTTCGAGAAGGTGGAAATGGTCCACATCCCCAGGGAAGAGAACGGGGAGGCCGACTTGTTGGCGAAGACGGCAGCATCAGGAGATCCAGAGCAATACACCCGAGGGATGCGCGAAGTCATTGAGAAGCCAAGCATAGAAGATCTCGAGCCAGAGGTGATGCAGGTATCGAGTGCTTGTAATTGGATGACTCCCTATTTAAGGTACCTGTCCGACTAAATATTACTTGAAGATGTGGACGAAGCCAAGAAGGTGAAGAAGATGGCAGGTTGGTATACTATCATGGACGGTCAGTTGTACCGGCGCAGGTTCTCTGCCCCCTATTTACGGTGCCTCACTCCGAGAAAGTTAATTATGTCATTCAAGAAGTGCACCTCGGAATACATAGATCCCACATTAGGGGCAAAAACCTCGCTTTTAAGTTAATGAGGTAAGGGTATTATTGGCCAACCATGAAGTATGATGTCATGGATTTCGTGCGAAAATGCGAAAATTGTCAAGTCCACAAGAACCTCACCCACGAACCTCACACAGAGTTTCAAGCTTTGCAATCGCCTTAACTCTTTGTTCAATGGGGGCTTAACATACTCGGACCTCTACCAACAGCGGTTAGGCAGAGAAAGTTTTTGATTATCTGGATTTACTACTTCACGAAGTGGGTCGAGGCCATGCCATTGACACGAATAATTGAGCAGAATGCAACAGGATTCGTCCCGCAGAACATCGGGTGCATGTTCGGAATTTCTAAATGTATCGTAACTGACAATGAGACCCAGTTTACTGGGAAAGAGTTCACCAGGTATTGTACCAACCTAAGGATAAGGTTGATTTATGCGTTAGTCGCGTATCCGCAAAGCAATGGGCAAGTAAAAGTCGCAAACCGTACAATATTACATGGACCGAAGACCAAATTGGAACTGGGGGCTCAGATATTTTAAAATGGGCCGCAGCCCCAGCTTTTGCTTGACCCGCGGATGAAGCCGCTTGAGTTCCCAAAACGTCCTCAGTCATGGCTTTTTGAATGGCCTTGGACAAAATGTCCCTCTCCACATACGCTTGGATTGGAAGGCAAGGGAGCTCATAACTAAGCACTTCAGTTGCCCTTATTTCTTCTGCATGGCCGGCCGGAGCCTCAGCTACGTTCTCGGAGACTTCTCCAAGAAAGGCAGTCAGACAATCAGACATGGCCTCCTCAAGAGATGGAGGAACGACGAGTGGCCCAACATCAACGTCCTCAGACATTTGTGAGAAAAAGGGAACATGTGCTAGTATCAGGCTATTGTTGAGCAGTGGACGCAGCGCAAAGGCACGAACAGATTTCTAGTGGAGAATACCTTTGCGTGACACTCAAGATATTTCCGCGGCCAATAAACATGCCAAAAGGTTGAAGTTCTTAAACCTCTTGGCATGAGGGCCTAGTGATGGGTACTGGTACTCAAGGTCCAGTTGGAAGACCCATTTTTATAAGTTGGGCCCTTGTGCCGTGGAGACCCAGAAGGCCCAGATGGTCGACTCTGCCCAAAAGGCATAATGGCCATGGAGTTCATTAATACTCGAGAACTTATGGTAATGGCCGAGGACTCTACTAAGTTTGCAAAGTCAGCGTGCCAGAAGTTGGTGCCTGACTCTGTCAAACTACAAGAAGGGATGAATGTGACATCTCAGGGAAGATAGCATCTTTTGCAGAGCATGTGTGCCCTAAGAGGAGCAGTTGACTTTCAGAGTTGGTAGGCTTTGTAGGACGGTACAATGGGTTTTACAGAGTTTGTGGCAGGTATTCCTACACACGCAAGCCCCTTGCTGGGTAGGTGGAAGCCGTCAAGTATATATACGCAGACCAAACTCCAAGAGAAAAGATACGCAATAGTGCACGCAAGAAGAGAAGCAAAGCGAGGACGCCATTTCGCTCTTTGTAAACTTGAATTACTTGTAACTAAAATCACCATAGTGAAATCATTCCTAGGCTAAGAGTCCCGTGGTTTTACCCTCTCATTTAAGAGAGGGTTTTACATGTAAAATATTGCGTGTTACTACTTTCTTTCTCTCTCTCTCTAAGCTTAACATCTGCATTTTTAAAATCACTTCCTCTAATCAAAGAGGACCATCCGAGTATTTTATGTTGCATGGGTTCAGATTCGTTTATACAGTGGAAAGGTCCGAGAACTCATTTGGATCTCTGTCCGTATAACGAATAGGATCCGAGGACGCAACAGAAGGAAACTCAAACATAGTTCATTTCATTACCGTGTTATCGACAATGGACATGGGTGTGTGCCTCAGAGTTGGAGCTGAATATTTCCCCAAATTTGAGTAAATATTCCTGCCTTTACGAAACATCTGTCTATGTTCAAGTATTCTTATCCAACCTGTGTGTTTATGATTTCGGGAAGAGTAGAAGTAACTAAAATTGTTTTGTTTCTGCGTGCAAGATTCAGCATAACAGGATCAGTTGGTGTTCTTGAGTGCTGTTATGTTGCTTTTAGTAAAGAGCCTTGCATATCCATCTAACAATTATGATTAGAAATTAAGTAAATAAATCATAAAAATTATATCAAATAATTTAAATGATTATTTAATTTTTTCCATTCGTTCACTCTACTTTAATATTGATCGTTGGGTGAATAGGTAGCCTCCCCACTTATGACAGCTCTCGGTGTATTTGTAGAGGTCGAAAGAATGCTTCTTCAAACTTGCATCTTTGGCTAGGAACTTAGCTGTGGCAACGGCTTCTCTTTAGAAAATGATTGCCATTCTTGGTCACTCATTGGTCTTGTATTTGAAAAAGAGATCTGGATCTGCAAGAGTAAGTATATAAGAAAACCAAGTATTTAATGATCTACAAGTCAAGTATATAAGAAAAATAAGTATTGAATGATCAACACTGTGTTTCGAAAAATTTCAAAAACCCATAGATGAAACTGACTGATAATAGTTGAAGTATCACCCTTTTGGATGTTCCAAAGTTATTGTCCTGTGCTAAAAATTTGCCTTACCCTATTTGCCGCATAAGATGAATCCCGTTATGATGCTAAGATTGCTCTATTATAAATTTGGAGTCACATAGAGATAATATGGAGGTAACTCCCTGCAATGCAAGCACAAGCCTGGATACTGCTAACTTTTCCGACCTTGTAATGTGCGAGTCTCTTGTAAGTACCACCACATGGATAATTATTAGAGGTTGCTAAAATTTGTTTTAATTTGTTGCATTATTCTAACCACATTTGTGAAAGAATTGAGAGACAATCTATTTCATTTACAACAATCTTTCCTTGAGCCCTAGACATAAGCATCTAAAGAGCTTTTGGAATCTGCAGATGCTTAGAATGAAATACATGTTAATAGTTGTTTTCCTATCCCTATATATTCTGGCAAATAATTGGTGAGTTATATCAGTTGATAAAAATTTTGGATCGTTTGTGGCTCAGACGACCTGGATTTGAACTAGGAAAAAATGATATGCAGTCATCTGCCTTATAGCTCGGCTAATCATATTCTCAAACAATGTCTTTAGCCTCGTGAATTCCAGTTTTTAGGTTAATGCAATTACCCTTCCTTGTTTACATATGTTGAATAAACTTGATTTTACCCTGTTTATTCACATTTGGTATAATAATTACTAAGTTTATGTGCGAGATATATAGCCCCAGAGTTAATGCCATAAGTTGCTCATTAATAAATAGTAATTACGGACGCTTGTTGTTCTAAGTTTGCAGAATGTGGAAGGATCTGGCATCAGATGATATTCTCTGGGCTAACCTTTTCAAGGACAGATGGGGTGAAGATCAAGCTTCATTCTATGCACCCACCAAGTCGAATTCGTGGAAACACGTTTATGAGGTTCAAGACCGTTGTGATCGACTTGGACTGTAAGTTCAAAGGATTTTATTTTCTGCAAAATTACAATATCTGATATATTTATATTTGCCACATGACTCTTGATATGGTACCTTGATCAAGCACGCAGGCACAATTTCTGTTTGTTTGTTTATTCCTAATCAGAACCGGGCTCAGGGCGGTTTTAGATGAGGAATTGTTACCGTTAAGTAGGCTGAGGTGGGTTATGTCTGGTTACCCATGCCAACAACATAAACCATGCCCCTCTATAATCAAAACCGGGTTCGTTCGAACCGGTCATAGACATATTTCTAAGTGGTTTTAGTTAAAAAAATCATATTTGCATCAAGAGTACCCTAACATACAATATTTAAAGAATAATGTTTAGAGTAGAAAAAACTTGTTAATTAATACGAAAATATGTTTAATGAGATTTTTTTTATAAAAAAAAATTGGTTTTATCTAAAATATAAAAAATTAACAAAAAAATTAAGAATTCTAGCTAGACCGATTTGGGTTGTTTATTTTCACTTGTGACCATGTCCTAGCTCGAGAAAATTAAATTCAATCTCAACTTTGAACTTGAGGGTGGGAATTTTTTTGACCTACGTCCTTACACCCAAACGAAACGGCTTCGAATATACTACCTTTTGACACATTGTATTACATTTGTAATCATTTGCCAATCATTTGCCTAAATACGTTAGCAATTTCGAGCAAACATGATGATAATTGAGCTTTTAAACGCACGGCCATGATTTTGAGTTTCCAAATTAAATGCCAGCGAGATTGTTCTGAGTTTATGTACATATAACCGGTTTGTGTTTTTCCGTCTTGTTTGAGCAAACAACCTGATTTTGTTACTCATTTTCCTCGGACATCAGGGGCGTAAGAATAATCCGAGAAGGGGTCGACTACTACCTAATCTACCAGGGTGAAATCCAGCAGCATTTGGGTTCGAGTAGGCCAAGGAATGGCTTGCATCATGCTCGCAAATTCAGCGCACCGGGCGACTTCAATGGAGAAGTACTTCCTCAGGAAGAAAGACCACCCAGCTATGACATCCTGGAACAAATCCTCTTCTTTATTGGAGATTTGGAAGTTGCTTTGGTAGAAGCCAAAAGGAGCCGAACTGTATAAGCGGCAACGTTACGTGTACAAAAGTTCAGCATCGCGACATAAACCGAAAACATTGGGTTGTGAACTACTTGCGGTGCGGCTGATGGGCAAAATCAAATACATGACATGTATAAAAGGATAGCTTTCTGTATCGTGACAGTTGAAAAAATAGAATGTATGTAGTCTGACCGTTTTATTATACACATAACTATGGATGAAATAATATTTCTGGTAGAGCATTTTGACTTATAATTTTTAATATCATAGACATATTATGATTGCTTATTTTCTTGTTGTTTTTAATGTTTTGAACTATAACATTGCCACATATTTTATTACTCTGTAATTCACATGCAATCTCTTTTTAATATGTGGGACATATATTTTTGGTTAGTTTTTAGAATCAAAATATGGGATTATTACTCTGCCCCCAAAGAAATAAAAATAAAAAATAAAAATTATACTGTTTTTTGTAGTGGACCGTTTCCTTCAGTCGCACCTTCGCCGGTACGGTTCCCGCCGTTGTAGCGGAAAGAATTAGCCACAGAAGGCAGTTTGATCCAGAACTTGCGCCGCTGCCGAATTTCAAGAACTCATTCACTCCACCACCAGCAGTGTAAATGTTCTTCATGGCAGATTCCCATCCAACACATCTTCCCCTTCTCAGAAATCAATCCTCGCGGCCAAGCAGCACCGCCGTCCGCCTTCAACCGTCTCCTCCGTCGAACGTTCATTCCTCCCAGTGACCACCACAACGGAAATTTACTGGGACCCTCCAGCCAGCCGGTCTCCTGCGTTCACCACAACCGCCGTGATCGCGGCACCGTCGCTCCTCTGATCCCCTCCTCCCCTTCCTCGAACGATTCTCCTGTTTTTTTTTATTTTTTTTATTTTTTTGGAATAATGAACCTCCGCCTCTCCCTTTACTTGGTCAAAAACTTTTTGATCATGGCCTCTAGTTTTGTAGTTTGGATCTTTGATTATTGCATGCGACTGAGGCCGGCCGGTCCTTTCACTCCGCCGGGAGAATGGGAGGCTTTACCCTATCTTTATCTTCTGTAATCAATCAGTTGATGTTCTAATGAAATTTTTTTTTTTAAAATAACTTTACGTCTTCTTGTTGCCACCATTATCCCACCATTAATGATATTTAATTTTCTGCTGGATTGCACCATTGATTCTTGATCACCCGAGATTTCTGTCCCCCGATTATGATGCAGAAGATGCTCGTTTTTAAAGAGTGTTGGCGCGGCTCCTTCCCTGAGCTTCGGCATATCGCCAACTGATTAGAAGGTGAGCTGATTGGAAGGGACAAGACGTCGTCTCCGTCTTTCTGCCCACGTAACAAAGTCAGTGTTGATTTCAGATATTAACTGGGATTAATATTTCTGTTGTTACAATAAAATACTCCATATCCTTATCACATTTCATTAATTAGTCAAATATATTATTATTTTTATTTTTCTCTCTACATTGTTGATTACTCGATTTAATACCCAGTGACAATATGAACTCAGTTTATTTTATTTTATTTTATTTGTTTTATTTTTCTCTCCATGAAATCAAACACAATGATAGAAGACACCAGCAGATGCAGGATTGAAAGTCGATGGAATTAAAAAAAATAAGTGATACTTTTGTTTGGAATAATAGTGCCAAATCAACTAGTTATAAATTCGATTAAAATTAGGTCATTTGATCGATCTAATTTGATAATTTTATAAAATTTAATTATGGCATGTTAATATTATGGGTGAGTAAACTTAAAAAATTAGACAATATTAAATTTTTAGGCCAAATTAGATCACAGATGAAAGTTACAGTTCGATTGACCCAATCCACATTATAAATTTTGTTATAAATATTTTTTAATTTAAATAAATACTAACCGCCATGCATTTCTCCCCCTCTCCACCTTCATTTTACCTTTTGGATGACTTGAACAAGAATTT
>JAODPA010053797.1:0-11458 GCA_025585075.1 Nepenthes mirabilis
ATAAGAAAATCAACACATAATTTTTTTTATGATGAAGAAAAATATTGATAACCAACATTTTTCAAATAAAATCCTTTAATTTCTATGGCTAGAAAAATTAATGTACTAAAAAAGTTAACTTACAACTCAAATGATACAAATGTACTAAATTTTAGACAATTACTCCCGATTTGCATAGATTTGTTTCTAGTTATAGAACCGAACACCGTCTAATCTCATGGTCAATTTTGCTTCACTTACCAAAGAATTTTTGCGCACAACAAGATTATAGTATTCACGCCATCAACATCTTGACCAAGGTTTATAAGTCTGCAATAATGTGTAATACAAAGGAAAAATGTATTAAGTGGAAAAATCTGGACAATTTATTACAATAGTAAGGTTTGGTTTTCTCAAATGGTAACTGATGGGTAAGCCTATAACAGGCTGACCAATGAGAAAAACGGTCCAAAATTCAGAAAAGTCTAGATGCATGTTTAGACGGTTAATGCTAACGTTGACCGTATGAAGCGCCAATTAGACGGCCAACGCGCTCTCTTAAGACAGTCAATATTTCTGTTGACCGAAAGTATTATATCAGCATGTGGTGAAAAGATAAAACCCTAATATGAGTCAGGCCTAGTTTGGCAGACGTTTCTGTACACGACAAGTAGTGATCACTTTCCCTGAATTTACACCTTCCTTGAAGACAATCTTCACTAAAGAGAGTATCAACAGATTCGACACCCTTCCCATGAGGAAGGCGTCAGATTCTCTCTTCCTGCCTACAATGGATTCCAACGGTAATAGAAGCACAGAAGGAAAGAAAATAATCTGGAGACCTGTTACCCGCTCAAAAAGGAAACGACCCCAACAGAATACAGCAGTCAAGCCTTCTTGCTTAAGAAAGGCCGCCCAACACGAGACAGGAATCATATCTTCTTGGCCAAAGGAGGTTGCCCTACCATCGTCTATATAACCCCACAGAGTCTCCGTTCTGTGGGGACACACGAAAAAAGAAAGACAACAAGGAATTATGACAGAGAATTCCTTGAGCATACTGACGCTCATCCCTAAGCACGCAATTGCTTACTATAATAATCTCACTCCAAGAATTCAGATTCTAAAGGCTTCACCCACTCCCCGAGAGCCGTCCATTTAAGCTTCCATACTTACAGGACTTAGTAGCCCACTTGTTCCTTGTGAACATTGAGTTGAAAAACTATACTCTCGACGAGTCATAAAAACGCCTCTTACATATAAAGACGAACACTCCCTCCTACCTTAATCTCCTTCTCTATCTCAACTTACATTTTCAGTTACTTTCTTGTAATTCGAAGGCTTATAGCTGACTTGAGCGTTGAAATATTTTCAGTAGGATAATATTTCGCCGATACCTGACCTTTTGTTTGTCATAATAGTGTGCAGGGTCCAGACTCGGTGAACCGAGCGAGATCTAAACAATTAAGTGAACCCGAATCTGTTCAAAGTCGAATCCAGGTACACATCATTGGCGCCGTCTATGGAAAATGCTCACAAAGAGCCAGCTACGTTTCCCAGAAGCTCTTTTCAACCAATACCCTCAATCGAAATGGTGAACACAATGGCACAAGCAAGCGAGCCAGCCCGAGATGTGGCCTCGCCAAACCAGGACCACACCATTGGCACTGTGGTCAATGGGATAGCCAGCGGGATTCCAACGTCTTTCTTTCAAAACCCAGTGGAGCATATGCTAAACACCGATAGGATGCTTCAAATACTCTGCTCCCGCCAGGAGCAAGCGCAACTGGGGTTGCACCGGTGAAGGCCCCCGCACCGGCATTCAGACGAGGAGGCCAGAGAAAGAAAGTTCTAGCCCGAAGGCTCGGAAGGCTAACCAATGCTCCCGCACGGGAGTCCTCACATGCTCAAAGCCGTCTAAGGCGTGAGGAGCGGGGAACCAGCACTACTCCAGAGGAAAGTCCGGAATGAAGGAACCCTAGATACTCCCGAGTAGAATCTAGGCCCCAGGCTTAGAAGGGAGCCTCCCGGTCCGTTAGATCTGCCGATGATAGCAGCCGCCCGGCTGCTAGACAAACCAGAGAAAGAATAGAGTTTAGGGCATATCTCAACTCGAAAAGATTTGCTAATGTCATTCCAGCAGATCCGAGGTTAGAGAAGATATGGAACCGCGTCTTCAAAGACGATGAACACAAAGCCAATATCGATAGACCTCCCTTCACAGCGGAGATCTTAAACCGTCCCATGCCGGCAAAATTTGAAATGCTAGCCCTTGACTCGTACGATGGGAGTGCTGATCCCGTTTATCATCTTGCCCACTTTCGCACCCATCTAGGTCTACAAGGGCTGAAGGATGCAGCCATATGTCCTTGCTTCCCGCTCACCTTAAAATAAGATGCGCGCATCTGATTCCATCATCTCCTCTCAGACTCAATCCGAAGTTTTTAGGAGCTTAAAGATCTCTTCTTATCCAAGTACGCCTCCAGCCGCAAGGAAGAAAAGTAGCCTTGACATTTGTCGCATATCAAGCAGAAGCATGGGGAGAACCCACAGAAGTTCTTGGATCGCTTCGTAGCAGAAGCTAGGCGGATCCCCCGACTCACGGAGGAAATGAAACTAGGCAGTTTCATCTCGGCACTGGCGCATGGAGAATTCTTTAGGCCCCCGGTACATAAGAATACGCAGACATTTCGAGAAGCGGAATCTATCACCAAGGCTTATACAGTAGCGAAGGAAGCCAATGAGGCTAAATGTCCCGATCGGACCGAATAGCCTCGCTCTTTCCCACCTAAAGTAAAGCGGAAACATAACGGTAGTAATCACTCCCACCGAAGGCATTATAAGATCGGACTACCAGAGCGCAAGGACTACGGGCCCATCAGCCTAACGCCCTTGACTGATACGCGCTTGAATGTCCTCATGCAGATCCGTAGGGAGAAGTTCCTTAAGTGGCCAAAATCACTTAAGTAGGTGGAGGGAAGAAATCTATCCAAGTACTACGATTTCCATCGATCTCTCGGATACTCTACAGAGGACTGCAAGACATTTCAGCGAGAGATTGAAGAGCTTATCAGAAGGGGCCATCTCACCAGGTTCGTTAAGGGCCCTGGTCAGAGCTCTTGCACTACGGGAGGAGAAGGATCAGGGTCTTCCCCTCCATGAAACGGGGTTGCGATAGGAATGGTCAATATGATCACCATCCGGCCGATCAAAAACCCGGCTGACAACAAAGATCAGGAAACTGGGAGAAAGAAACAATGCACTACTAACACTGTCATTAGTTTTAGTGACAGCGATATGGCACATGTAGTTCCCCCATGCAGACCCCCTTATTGTATCTACACTCGTTTTCGATGATAGCGTTGGTTACCAGCTGAAACGAGTATTCATTGACAATGTAAGATCTCGCGATTTGCTTTATCTCGATGCGTTTTTGAAACTTGGTTTAAAAAATAGTCAATTAAAACTTGTCGAAAGCCCATTGTATGGCCTTGACAACGAGCCAGTGCCCGTCCAAGGGACGGTCGGATTAGAAGTCACCTTAGGAATGTACCTGAAAATGGCAAGTCATACACTTACCTTCTTGGTAGTCGGCTTGCCCTCTGTATACAACGCTATACTGGGCCGGCCGTGCCTAACAGCGTTCGAGGCCGTCTCTTTAATACCACACTTCAAAATAAAATTTCCAACGCTATACGGTCTGGGCGAAGTGCTGGGTGACCAAGTCAACGGGTGGACATGCTACATGTCCTAAATTGCTCCTAACGATAGCACCAGAGCGGTGGGAGAACTTTACCATCGAGACGAAAATACCTTACAGTAGGCGCAGTCCGGTGAGGCAACCGACCTAGTCCCACTGAATTTGGAGGATCCAGAAAAGTGCATACGGATCGGCAGCTCACTCACCGGTGCACTACGCGAAGAACTGATCACATTCCTACGACGGAATACTGATATCTTCGCATGGACTCCCACTGACATGCCCAGGATACCAGCTCAGGTAATTGTCCACAAGTTGGGCCTCGACTCAGACCGAAATCCCGTCAGGTAGAAGCGGAGAAATCACTCGGTAGAAAAGTTGGTCGCCATCCGAGAGAAAGTAAAGAAACTGCTGGATGCCGGATTCATCAGAGATGTCCAATACCCGGATTGGCTCTCCAACATAATCCTGGTAAAGAAGAGCAGCGGAAAATGGATAATGTGCATCGATTTCACCGATATTAACCAAGCCTGCCCAAAGGACAGTTTTCCTTTACCCAAGATGGACCTGTTGGTGGACTCGACGTCCGGACATGAGCTATTGAGCTTCATGGATGCCTATTCGAGGTATAACTAGATAAGTCCAGAGGACGAAGAGCATACCTCGTTTATGACAGACCAGGGGACTTACTACTATAAGGTTGGTAAACAAAATATTTGAGAAACAGATCGGCCGCAATATGAAAGTCTATATTGACGATATGCTCGTTAAGAGCAGAACCACAGGCCATCATATCCACGATCTGGCAGAGTCATTTGGGGTGCTCCGTGAGTATCAAATGAAGTTAAATTTGGCTAAGTGTGTCTTTGGGGTAGCCTCAGAAAAATTCTTGGGTTTCATTGTCTCTCAACGAGGGAACGAGGCAAACCCAAAGAAAATCAAGGCCCTCGTGGACATGGCTCCCCCACAAAGCATCAAGGATGTCCAGCAACTGACTGGACGATTAGCGGCCTTGTCCCTTCCTAACGAAGTCTGGTGACAAGTATCAGCTGTTCTTTAAGGCTCTAAAGGAAACAAAATCAAACAGGTTCCAATGGATGGCAAATTGCCTGGCGGCCTTCAATGAGTTAAAGCAATATCTAGCTAGCTCGCAGTTACTAACGTCGCCTAAGGTTAGAGAGGAGCTGTACTTCTACTTAGCGGTGTCAGAGGTGTCTCTTAGCTCCATCCTCGTACGCCAGGACTCCGATACCCAACGGCCAATCTACTACGTGAGCAAAACACTGACCGGCCTAGAGATGCGCTACCCACGCACAGAAAAGTTGGCCTTAGCTCTCATGTTCTCCGCACGAAAACTAAGGCCCTACTTTCAGGCACACCGTGTCATAATTCTCACCGACTAACCTCTAAAGTACGTTCTCCAGAAACCTGATATTTCTTGACGGTTGGTAAAGTGGGCCATCGAATTAGGCAAGTTCGACATCGAGTTTTGACCCAGGCCATCTGTAAAGGCACAGGCTCTGGCAGACTTTATTATTGAGACCACAACCCCGGTTATTGAAGAGCAGCCCTCAGAGAATGTGGAACAGAGCGTGGAGGCTTTAGAATGGGTACTCCACGTAAACGGATCATCTACGGACACAGGCAATGGAGCTGGGGTGGTCCTTACGACCCCTGACAGGTTTGAGGTGAAGTACTCCCTTATACTCGATTTCCTAGCCACCAACAACGTTGACGAATACGAAGTCCTACTAGCCGGGTTAAGGCTAGCAAAAGAGTACTCAGCCAAATGACTGGCTATTTACAACAACTCTGAGTTAATCGTCAACCAAGTTAATGGAAACTTCGAGGCAAGCAACCCACATATGGCCAAATACTTGACTAGGGCAAGGGAGGCCACCCGCAACTTCGACAAGCTAACCATAGTCCATATTTCCAAAACTGAAAATTAAAAGGCCGATCAGCTAGCAAGAGCAGCAGAGGCCGAAATTTCAGAACAGTACTCGAGGGACATGAGGGAGGTCGTGAACGCTCCCAGTATAGAAACAGGAGGCAATGCAAATCTCTGGGATAAAAAATTGGATGACACCCTACCTGAGATATCTAGTGGACGAAATATTGCCAGAAGACGCAAAGGAGGCCAGGCAGATAAAGAGAACGGCCAGTTGGTACACCATAGTCGACTGGCGGTTGTATCGCTGTGGCTACTCGACTCCGTACCTCCGATACCTAACCCCTGAAGAGGCGGACTATGTCTTGAGCGAAGAGCACATTGGGATTTGCGGATTGCACGTCGGTGGAAAAAACCTAGTATTCAAGATCATGCGGCAAGGCTACTATTGGCCATCGATGAAAAAGGATGCACTCGAGTTTGTAAAAAGGTACGAAAGCTGCCAGCTTCACGGCAACTTTTGCCACCAGCCATCCGCCAAGCTGAAATTCCTTCAGGCGCCGTGGCCCTTCGCGCAATGGGGGCTCGACATTCTTGGCTCATTTCCCATCGCAACTGGGCAAAGAAAGTTCATCATAGTAGGTATCGACTACTTCACAAAGTGGGTCGAGGCCGTCCCGCTGACCAAGATCACAGAACACAACGCTTTTGAGTTCGTTTGACAGAATATTATCAGCAGATTTGGCATTCCAGAAGTCATTGTAACTGACAACAGTATTCAATTCTTAGAAAAATGTTTCACCAAGTATCGCACCAGCCTTGGGATTAGGTTGGTCCACACTTCTGTGGCATACCTCCAAGCAAATTGACAGGTGGAAGTTATAAACCGAACGCTACTCCACTGGCTTAAGACCAACTCGGAAGACGCAAAGGGCTCTGGGGTAAATGAGCTCGCCTCAGTCCTCTAGTCTTACCGGACAACTCCAAAGGAACCAACGAGTGAGACACCCTTCAGCCTCTACTACGGGGCTGAAGCGGTGATCTAGGTTAAAATCGGGCTTTCAAGTCTTAGGGTGGAATCTTTTGACCCGCAGGGTAACTCTCAGAAGATCTGGGAACACCTAGACTTGCTAGAAAAAGCCCACAGTGCCGTCAAAATACGGACAACGGCCTACCAATATCGAATCGCCCGCTATGACAAGAAGAAGGTAAAAGTGTGGCAGTTCGATGTCGGAAACTTGGTCATGCGAAGCATCGACGCCACAGGAAAGGTGGCCGGTTTGAACAAGCTCTCCCCGAATTGGGAAGGGCCTTTTCTAGTCTCCACCGTCCTACGAAATGGGGCATACAAGCTCCGAAACTAGGATAAAAAGTTGGTCCCATGGACGTGGAACGTGATCCACCTCAAATGCTACTTCAAATAAGGACCCAGGTAGATATTTTGCATAATTGTATGTGATCATTTGTGTGCACGATTCAATTAGTAAAACAAGTATTCCCTTTAGCATGTTGTGTTTCTTTGGTGTGCATATATGTGTGTGATTCTTGTTGCAGGTTTAAACGACCTAGGCTGTCCCTAAGTCGAGAGGTCTTCACTCTCTCGTTACTAAATCCTGGTCATTCAGGCAGCTCATGAGTGGTTGTATCTAAATCCTGATCATCCAGGCGGCCCATGAGTGGTCGTATCTAAATTTTGGTCATCCAAGTGGCCTATTAGCGGTCAAAAAATCTTAGGGGGTTAACACAGCATACGTGACAACCTCCTTCACAAAGAGATAGTGTGATCAGTCAACGATGGTCAACCGGAGTAAAATGCTCCACCAAAGCAGGCCGCCCAAGTCTGCACTTGGGCAACGCCACCAAGCTTTACTCACAGACGAATACTAGGTCGTTTTAATACGAGTGACGGCCTAAAAAACACACCCAAGGACTCCAGTCTTCTGGAAGCGCCATGAATGTTCAAAACAAGGCAGGGAGCCAACTCACAGGAAACCAGCCTAGTTGACCACATAGAACGGCAAAGGAACAAAATAAAAGAAAAAAACATGCGACATGCACAAAGTTGCTCGTATTATTGCTTATGGTAAAGTACATTTACATAATTGTACCAAAAATAAAAAACTGCAATCACCAAAAACTGTGGGGGTGGTGGTGGCCCTTGTCTGTCCTATGGCTCCCCCAGGACGATGTCGCGGCACTGCGCTGACCGGTTTGACAAGTTGATGAGATCCATAGGGAAGTCAGGATCAACAGCTGTACAATACGTCAACTAATATTAATCCCTTCCCAAAATCATGATAGCATCATGCTAGCGACCTCGTGAGGACGAATGCAGAGGTTTAGATCGTTCTCCAGGGTAGCCATTTGCCTTGTGAGCTGATCGAGGCACCCCTTAACCCGCTTATTTTTCTCCTTCAGATGAGCATTCTCTACTTTCAAGCTCTAGTTCTCCGCCTCTATACTCGCCAAGACAGACTCCAAGGCAGCTGCGTCTTCTCGATGCTCCGCCCCTAGAGCCTCCAGCTTAGAATCAAACTAGGCAATCTCCATATCCCTATCGAAGATCACTCGGTTTCTCTGTCTAAGTGCCTTGGCAACTGCACCCGTGAAGGAATGGGGTCCTCGTGGGCAGGGCTGGCGGCGACCTCCGCCAAGAACTCCTCCAACGGTTCCTCTGAAATATCCTCCATTCAGGTTGACTCCTTGGGAACAGTGGGGGGCTCCAAAATCGACTCCTGCTGCACAGTCGGCAGTTCCACAGCAGGTGATCCAATGGACAGCTCCTGCGGCCCAAGTGCTCCAATGGACAGCTCCTGCGGCCCAAGTGCTCCGATAGATGGATTCGGAGTCAACTCCGCCAGTGCAGGCTATGTGAGAACAACGCTGCCACTCGCCCTGGCATTCAACCTGGCACCACAAGCCTCTAAAGCCAGCTCCGCTTCAACCCCGAAAGCGGCGCTTACACCTGCAAAGCACCTAGTGGAGAGATAGACTGGCCCAAAGGATGACGAAAAAGGCGCTACCAAAGATGCCCTCTTTTGTCTTGGACTGGGGGGATTGGCATCAAACGGCGAGGACATATGATAAAGCCCTTTTTCCTCTTCTTCCACTGCAGGACCTCCGGTGATGGGATTTTAAATTTCTGGACAGGAGAGGGAGGCTCGCACTTGGCCTTCTTGGCCTCAATACGGGAGACCAAGTGGTCTCTCCGGAAATCTCTAAGGTTCTCCACGATGAGTTTGACCAGCCAAGACAGGGATGCCGTCTCAACCTCTGAAAGGGCCCCCGTGTACATATCAGGAACTTGGCCCCACTCCCTGGGTAAGGGCCAGGACTCACCCACGCTAATGAAGAAGAATCGGTTTTTTTAGTTCTTTAAAAAATCATATATGACGGTACTTATCTTAAGACCGCCGCGTGGGAATAGAGAAATCCACTCTGCTCTCTGGTTATGCTTGAAGTGCCCTCTAACCATCGACATCGTCAACAGCCTCGAGTGTTGACGGAGGAATATGTAGAGGGAACACAGATATCGGATGGCGTTGGTATGAAACTGAGCAATGGGGACTTAAAGCGCTCGAAAAATTGACATTAACTTGTCGGGAATTGGAAGACGGAGTCCACACCTCAAATGGGCTTCGTATACGGTCACAAAACCCGTAGATGGCAGGAAAGCCCTGTCGTCCTTCCAAGGAACATAGAAGGCAATCTCCTTTGGGATATTGTACTCCACGTACAGTACCTTCACGTCATTCTCTCTTAGAACGGAGGCGATATCGGCAATGGAGCCCATGATCAGAAAATCAACTAGGGTTTTTTTCTTTTTTTCTCCTACGGGTTAAGGAAGATGAAGAAGCAAAGGAAGGCGTACTAAAATTCAAAGTGAAACAAACGAGCGACTTAAAGGCCTGTATGAACACAAAACTGCCTCGAAAGCATGTGCCATCATTACCACCGCATGTTGCTTACCCAAAAGGGAGCTATTGAATCAGATTCTTTGGCTCATTAAATACCAGGATCTTGAACATACCGCTTGAAAACACGTGGCAAACGTTTTCTGACAGGATGGCTAATGGTCAACGCTTCCTTCTCCAAGTTGCCCGAAATTTTTTCAAAAATTGTCAACAAATTCGGTCAACATTTTAGAAGTACTCGAGGCTTCTCTTCAGACGGATAATGACTCCATCACCATCAGCAAAAGACAAGTGCATCCCATCATAAACATGCATGAGGCCAGAATCCAGACCACCGGCATGGGGGGCTAGTGATAGGTAAGCCCATAGCAGGTAGGCCCAATAAGAAAAACGGCCCAAAATTCAGAAAATCCCATAGCATTGACCGTATGAAGCGCCAATTAAGCAGTCAACGTGCTCACTCAAGATGGTCAACATCTCTATTGATCGAAAATACTGTAGCAGCAGGCTGTGAAAAGATAGAAATCTAATATGGGCCAGGCCCAATTTTGCAGACGTTTCCATACACGACAAACAACGATCCCTTTCCCTGAATTCACGCCTTCCTTGAAGACAATCTTCACTAAAGAGGGCATCAAAAGATTCGACGCCGTTCCCATGAAGAAGGCGTCAGATTCTCTCTTCCTGCCTACGATGGATCCCAACGGTAACAGAAACACAGAAGTAAGGAAAATAATCTGGAGACCCGTTACCCGCTTAGAAAGGAAATGACCTCAACAGAATGCACCAGTCAAGCCTTCTTACTTAAGGAAGGTTGCCCAACACGAGACATGGATCACGCCTTCTTGGCCAAAGGAGGTCGTCCGGCCACCATCTATATAACCCCACAGAATCTCCATTCTGTGGGGACACACGAAAAAAGAAAGACAACAAGGAACTACGGCAGAGAATTCCTTAAGCATACTAATGCTCATCCCTAAGAATGCAATCGCTTACTACAATAATCCCACTCTAAGCTTTCAGATTCCAGAGGCTTCACCCACTCCCCGAGAGCCGTCTATTGAAGCTTCCACGCTTACAAGACTTGGTGACCCGCTTGTTCCTCGTGAACATTGAGTAGAGAAATTGTGCTCTCGACGAGTCATAAGAACGCCTTTTACATCTAAACATGAACACTCCCTCCTACCTTAATCTCCTTCTCTATCTTAACTTACATTTTCGGTTACCTTCTTGTAATTCAAAGGCACATAGCTGACTTAAACGTCGGAGTATTTTTGGTGGGATAAAATCCCGCTGACATCTGACCTCTTGTTTATTGTAGTGGTGTGTAGGGTCCAGATTCGATGAATGAAGCCGGATCCAAACGATCAAGTGAACTCGAATTTGTTCAAAGTCGGATCCAGGTACGCATCAGTAACTATTCACATTAATTAAGGAGATATTTTGAGATTAAAGCCATTTTTCACTAATTTTTGTCCTTTCATAAATGCTTGAAAGTGTAGTATTTTATAGAGGAGGTTAAAAATTAGATTAAAAATACGCGACTGCTAAGAAAGCAGCACTTTAGCCCACATACAATGCATAGGTGTGCTTTAAACACACAAACTTTAGTTAGAGGTTTGCACCCCATTGTACGAGTGCCATTTAGGCACAAATCAAACATGGGCACAGTGCGCAAATGGTGCTCATGTGCGGCTCGAACACATATCAAATGTGAACAATTCTAATAAATGACATTCATGCACGGCTCGGATATACATTAAGTATGGGCATTTTAGACAAAATATGCATAAATATTTATTAGGTATATGTTAGGTGTGGATACTGAAAGACGACGCATTTGTAAACAATAGGCATGCATTCAGTGTTGGTATTCATCGATACTTGAGAATTCTTTAAAATACTTACTCACCCAGATATGGAATACATCCATATAAATTGATTCTAACAATCTATTTGATAATTCCGTAATGA
>JAODPA010053798.1:0-35131 GCA_025585075.1 Nepenthes mirabilis
ATTATTATTACTATTCTCACATTATTCATCATACTATTTTACAAACTAAACAATTGAAATACTAATTCTCACATTGTTCTATTCCAACAACCAAACATATGAATAACAATTTCAACTCTATTCTAATCATTTTCTATTCTATGGAATAACTAATCTATTCCTACCTTATTCTATTCTAACAACTAAACGTACCGTTAAGGTCTAAATATCATTAGCTAAGAATTAAGCAAGAGGATGAGGCCAAAGCTGCTTTTAGAACGATGTACGACCACTATAAATTTCTTGTGATGCCATTTTATGGATTTAATGAATAGGGTGTTTAGACCTTATCTTGATATGTTTGTGGTAGTATTTATAGATGACATTTTGATATACTCTAAGAGCCATGAAGAGCATTAAACTCATTTAAGGATTATACTCCAAGTGCTTCGGGAAGAGAAGTTGTATGCTAGACTAAAAAAGTATGAATTATGGCTAGAGGAAGTAATATTTTTGGGGCATGTGATTTCCAATGGAGGCATTGCTATAGATCCAAAGAAAGTAGAGGCCGTTACGAATTAGAGTCGGCTTATGTCAGTTACTGAAGTCCGGAGCTTTCTTCGCATGGCCAGATATTATAGGCATTTTGTAGAAAATTTTTCTTAGATCGTCATACCCCTAACCAAGTTGACAAAGAAGGAAGCCAAATTTGACTTGACAGGAGAATGTACCTGGAGTTTTCAGAAGTTGAAGGATCGCTTAAGAACTGCTCCGATGCTGACTATTTCGGACGGTTCAGGTGGTTTTAAAGTATATTGTGACGCTTCTAAGGATGGTTTGGAATGTGTGTTAATGCAAAATGGCAAGGTAGTGGCTTATGGTTCTAGAAAGCTGAAGGTGCACGAAAAGAACCAAACACACGATCTGAAATTTGCTGCAGTTGTATTTGCCTTGAAAATTTGGAGACACTACATTTATGGCAAAAAGTTTCTTATTTATTCTGATCATTAGAGTTTAAAATATCTATTCTCACAGAAAGAGCTTAATATGAGGCAAAGAAGATGGGTGAAATTTCTGAAGGATTATGATCGTGAGATTTAGCATAAGTCGGGAAAAGCTAATGTTGTTGCAGATACTTTGAGCCTCTGATCAGGCTATGTGGCGAGGTTATAAATTAAACAAATAGAGATGTTGGATTACTTGAAGCAATGTGATATCCAACAATATGTTCGAGAAAATCGAATACTTTTATCGTACCTGCAGATTCAACCGGAGGTGATTAATGAGGTGAAGGAGAAGCAAGTAAATAATTCTTTTCTTATGAAAAATTATGGGTGATTCAAGTAAAGACTCCATAATTGATTTTAATGTCTGAACGGATGGAGTGTTGAGATTTAAAGATCATTTGTGTGTACCAGACAATAAGGAGTTGAAGGAAAAAATCTTGAATGAAGTTCACCGATCTCGGTATACAATTTATCTGGGAACGAATAAGATGTATTAGGATTTAATGAAAATATTTTGGTGGAGGAACATAAAAAAGGAACATCATGGCTTATGTAGAAAAATGCCTTGTATGCCAACAGTTGAAAGTTGAAACAAGAAAGCCATCTAGGTTATTATAATCGATGCTGGTTTCGAGTTGGAATTGGGTGGATGTTACTATGAATTTTGTGTCTGGACTACCAATGACTCCTAGAAACCATGACACTGCTTGGGTTATCGTTGATCGGCTAACAAAATTAGCCCATTTTTTAGCAATCAGGACGACTTACTTTCGTGATAAGTTGGCCCAGCTATATGTGAATGAAATTGTCAGACTTTATGGTGTACCTACTTCCATTGTATCTGATAGGGATTCCCGTTTTGTTTAATTAGTTTGGAAATATTTGCATAAAGAATTAGGGATGAAGCTGAAATTCAGTACTACCTATCACCCCTAAACCGACGGCTAATCGGAACATACAATTCAGATCTTAGAGGATATGTTAAGAGTCTCAGTGTTAGACATAAAAGGTGTGACGGAACGGATCCTAATTCTCATAGGTTCCTCCATCAAACAGATACAGAACAGAATCTATAAATTTAAATCATTTAACTTATACAGAAATTTTGACAGAGTCTCCTCTGTAATTAAAGAGAAACCAAAATACATCCTATAATAAATACCCTGTACAGAATATACTCGATATTCAAACCTTAGACTTATAACCACAACACAATTATAGGACCATTACAAGCACACAACTAACCAAGTATCATAATTCACATTCTATAACATACATACACAAGATCATAATTGCCATATCCATTCATAGCTTTAACACACAATCCTTTCCACTATACCAAAAATATATGAGAGATATCATCTAGAACCTATACAAATATAGAAAACATATAGCGGAAGAATCTATATCCTTAACAAAAACCTGCGAAAGTATAAATATAGTTTCTGACAAAATATAATACATGCCATAACCATTTATACATGATCCTCCTTCAAGATCTAGATATTTACAATAACATCATCACAGTCCCAAGTCTTCAGAAACTCTAAAGCTCCAGATCTTTCTTGCTAGCTCTAACTAGGGTTGATCATCCAATATCTTTTCTATATCCTTATTTGGAGGGAAAAAATAATAAAATAGTGAGGTAAAATCCAATAAGGTACATGTAAATGTGCAGTAAATCTTTCATACAGAACGTAATGTGTTAAAATGGATACAGTTGCATACAAGGCATAAGTGTGATAAGACAGTGTTTATAGAAATAATAGTAGAACATAAATGTAGAAGATCATAGGAATGTTGGGGAACAGAAACATATACGTAAATCATGAGAAAAGGATAGTTCTAGATAAACAGGTCTCGATAATTACAATTCATATTTTCATATAAAACGTAAATATACTAGAACAAAAATCACGATAATCAGAAGAACGGTGGCGTCCATGGAAATAGGAATAAAATATAAGTGCATTAAAATAGTGATCATGAAAATATTAGCAGAATATAAATACAGAAGATCCTAGAAACTATCAAAGAACAAGAATATATATAGAATTTATGAGAAAAGCCTAGTTCGATATAAACAGATTTCAAAAAACATAATCCATACTTTCATTATGTTGAACAGTTATGTCGATGAATATAAATGCAGATGCACAGAAACATAAAAGTATTCCGTCATGGTAGTAGCAGAAAAGTATATGAAAACAGAGAAAGCATAAACCAGTAAAATCAAGCTTCGGAAATCATAAAACAATATAGCGAAAATCAGAAATTAGAAACTGATATTAAATTTATAAAATTCTAGAAATATTCTTTTTCTATCAGTAAAGGAACCAACTAGTAAACCCTACTAGTAGAGGGAACGAATAATCGAGGATAGATTATATTTAATCCACACAATCAAAAGCTGATAGTTCGAAAGTTTCTATTTTGATCTCATTTCGAAGGTTCAATGGTTTGATGGTTCGATAATTATTCTCGATTGCCACCATAAAGTTCTAAGGCCTATTGGAGAATCTAACTTGACTGTTTTTCAATCCTAGGTCTTAATTAATAGTATCAGAAACATTTCTGTTCTTATTTCTTAACTGAAAACTTTTTCAGTTTTAGAAATCAGTTAGAGTTTTACAGTAATTCTTCAGTTAGCTTCAGAATATATAGTAATAGTTTATAACCCTTCAGATTTACTTCAAAGATCCTTAAAAATTTAATAGTATAAATCCGTGTAAATTTTTTAGATATAAATCACATCATGGACAGTATCTCGTTATAGATTAACATTTACATATCAGAAATTATGGATTAAAATAGTTAAATTCCTTCACTTTCGTGCTTAAGGTTTTGCAAAACATTTCGGACGATAAATGAACACCAAATATAGATTTACATATGAAATCAAAGGTGAATATTACAGTATATGACAATAAATATGAAATCTATCTGATTAATCATGAGAAATATGCTCTATTTATAATAAACATGCAGAATCATGGATTTTGAGTATAAATAGAAATTTAGAGATATAGAAAAGCAGTAAAAACATAAGATAACGTCCCAAGTACACTTGCCTGATCTCAATCCACTGTTATTTTTATTCGGATCGGAGTGAAATGGCCGGATTCCTCTTTTTTTCTTCCTCTTTCCCTCTTCTCTCCCTCTCCTCTCTCGTGGAAATGTCGAAAATGGCTGATGAAAACGCGCTCACCCCTTTTTATATTACTCGGGCGCTCGAGCGGTCCTCGAGCATTACCCGTCGCAGCCTCCTCACCCCCGTTCCACCTCAGGCATGCCTCGAGCGGTTCCATTCACACTTTTATGCCTCACCAGCGCTCGAGCATCGCTCGAGCACCGATTCCATTTTCTTCCTATTTACTCCTTTTTGCTTCAATTCCCATTTATCCATTATTCTTATGCCTAATCATAATCATCATCAACTTAACTACTCCATATTTATCATAATTTAGGATCGAGATCTCACAAAATGGACTTAGGATAATTATTTGGCTTTGGCGGAGTTCGCCTACAATAATAGCTATCAGGCAAGTATAGGCATAGTACCTTTCAAGGCATTGTATGGAAGAAAATGTCGGTCATCGATCCACTAGGAGGAAACCGGAAACAAAAAAATTTTGGGCCCATAAATCTTTAAAGAAACGACAGAGAAAATTAAGCTAATACACGAGAACTTAAAAGTTGCTCAGAGTAGATAAAAAACTTATGTAAACCGGAGGATGTCAAAATTGAAGTTTGATGTAGGTGACTATGTGTGATGGACCATATCATTCTCCATCGAATAACATCCATCATTGGTAACATAAACCAAAGTCCATAATTAATATTTATGGATTCTACAGAAATTTCGACAGAGTTCCCTCTGTAACTGGACAAAAATAAAAAAAAGAATACAACCTGCTCAAATACATCCTGTATAAGCAGACATCTAACCAAAATAATTAACACAAGGCTTACAACACATCACACAGGATCATGACATCTGCCATATCATCCATGGCTCCAACACAGTACTTCTATCTACCGTATTAGATCTAGAGAAATGTTATCTAAAATAAAACAAAGCTCAAAACATCAACATAAATGCGGAAGTGTAACTAAATCATTAAAACCTGTGGAAGCATAACAAAACCATAATATAATAACAAGCCACCTTCATCCATGAGTGGCTATTACATTCCATTACAACAATATGACCAAATCTTCAATGCACTTGACGTCCAGCTAACCTCTTCAAACAAGTCTCTTTTCTTACTCTAACTAATTTGGCGCTGGCTAAGTGTTCTCATCTGGAAAGATAAATAGCAAGAGTGAGCGTACATCTTAGCAAATATAATCATAAGTCACATCTCATAGTAGAAAGCAATAGAGCAATAACTGAAAGGGGGGAACATATGTAATATCAACAGTTATGAATCTTGAGAGGGAAACAGGGGAGATCTGTGATCATTAGATTCTCACGGTTACATCGGTTAGGCATTAATCATTTTCATTTTACATCATCTTTGCGGACCTGGGCTAGTAGGTCGTACTAACCAAAATGTGAGAGGACGAGGAAAGGAATGTGTTTGCCATACAATCTAAGGCCAGCTACATTTTAGGTCTGCAGTACTCGACCATCAGCTACATTTTAGGTCTGTAGCAGTCGACCATCGGCTACATTTTAGGCCTACAGCACTCAGTCATTTCAATCGCCGCATATCCCCCGGGGACTTGGCAGTTCCTCGTTTTTTCACAGTAGTATCTTAAGGCATACCACAAATATCACCCGCTCCCACGAGCGGCCAGAATACATGGCCAAGTATTCCTTGAGTTTACACAGCAATGGACATGGTAAGCCAAAGACTACTACCCATATAAATCATGGTCCTAGTTTCGAGATTAATTCCAACACTTGGAGAGGAAAATTCACATTTTCCATACACATTTACAATTCGAAAAGTTTCATTCCCATCACATACATCTCCATCCAGGAGATCATTCTATCACACACATCTCTATCCGGGAGATCATTCCATCACATTGCACAATATGGATTCCCTTCCATTTATTTGCTCGGTTCACAACTTTCTGTGGGACACAATCCCCTTATTCTTAACAAATCATTCCAAGTTCACAAGGGAGATTAGGATTTCTTACCTCTGATAATCACATATCATTTAGAAGCCTCCGGGACTCATTCCCTTTCTTTCGGCACATGGATACACATTTCGGAGCTTACATTACATTGAAACAATTAGACGTCACTTTCATAACAGTTAAATGAGAGCAAAACATGTACATTTCTCATTTCATTTCGAGTAAACAGTGTTAGGCTTCTTTTAGAGCATCCGGACACTGCAAACGGTTCGATACTTGTGAGATCGGACGTCCGGTGGATACGTACGCACAATTGGGATACGATGTTTCATATTTTGAGCTCGATTTAACATAATACGATGATGGAAGCATGCAATTTTTCCCATTCATTTTTGGATGAACAGTAACAGGGGACTTTTAAAGCTCCCGGATGCCACAAACGGGTCAAATCTTGCAGAATCGGACATCCGATTGATATATACATATAATTGGGATGCGGAGATTCATATTCTAGAGTCATTTCAACATTTTATGAAGGTAAAAGCATGCAATTTCCCCATTGGGTGTCAAGTGAATAGTGTTAGCGCCAGTTTAGAGGGCTTGGACGCCGCAAACAGGTCGAGACATGCAAAATCGAACCCGCGGCCGATATATGTACATCATTGGGATGTGGGGATTCACATTTTGAGGTCAATTTCATGATACACGGAAGGAAAACGGAAAATCCCCAATTTCGTGGGTTAGGGTTTCGGTGAAACCAAACAGAGTGGATCGGACACGATTCGGACAAATAACTACATATTCCTTGGTCATTAATCGTGAGTTTTGTGATTCTAACATTTATAATGGGTATCGACATAAGAATACCCAATAAAATCAAGCAAAACATCGAAAGGGAACGAGAAGTGAGTATGAGAAAACTTGCCTCGACGCGTGTTTTCACATTTATAACTAGCTCTCGGACAGATTTGGACTCCACGGCCTCAATCTCCTCCCTTCTCTCACTAGAACCGGTGCTCTCTCTCTCTAGAAGCTTCTGGGCTCGTGGAAAAATGAGGAAAAAGAAACACGACGCGGCTTTAAAACAGACTTGTGCTCGAGCGCGCGGCGAGCGCAAGCATTCGGCCATGGTCTGCTCGAGCGCACGGCAAGCATGCAGCGAGCGCGTGTAAATCTGGATTTTGTGCTCGATAGGTAGGCTCGAGCACACGGAGGGTGCGGGTTTGGCCCGCGGTAAGCCTGCAGCAAGCCTACGTCGCGTTTTTGCTGTTCGGGACCCGTTTTGACCATTCTAACCCAATCTTTCATATTCTTGGACCTTATTTTTGATTACATAACCTTAATAAGTTATTATTATCATAATTTAAAACCCAAAATCTTATTTACAAAGTAACATTTCATGGTTTCAGTTTTTGTTCCCGATTTACCCATTCCGGCTGTTTGAGCTTTTTAATCTGATTCATCCCACACCTTTTGACCATAATACACCTATGTTAACTTAATTACCATCTAATTATTATAGTTTTAACCCGAAACCTCACAACTCTCCCCTACTTATAAAAATTTTGTCCTCAAAATTTAACGAATCTCAAATTCCCATAATCACAGGTAATCATTCTCGCATCTAGAAATCATTCCCTCAAACAACGATTATTCTAGGAAACCTCAAGCATTTGAATCATTCTAATCCTCATCACAAAACAAATCCTTAGCCTCTCAGAACGGCTCAACCCAGACACTGATTTTCTCAACCATCGATACAAGGAAGACCTTATAACGATCCTCCGAATTTCAAAAGCGACCTATAATAATGTTGGCCATTTCTCCAATTTAATCCGATACTTCAAACGAATCCAATGAACTTTCACTTCGGTTCATTCCAAGCTTCAAAAGAATTCGATCACAGGGACCTCAACCTTATTCTTAAATCTCTGAGCCATGGGTTCACAATGCTTACACTGCGCTACTCTGATTAAAACAGTTCTAGGATAGTCATACTATGAGGACAATTCCACAATCCTCAGTCTACAGCCACATTCCGAGTTACAGTCATAACGATCACCTGAAGAGTCAACATAACTTTAAATTATTACCCAAAATCTTCAGATCCCAATTACTTAGTAACCTCAAGATCCTGTTGGCATACCAATAAGCCAACTGATTCTAACTGAACACGTCTTCTATGATTACGATAAGTGGGTCGCCCTAATTGTCTTGAAACAAATCATAAGGACTTCATATTTCATGAACTCCTAGCTCCCAAACATTGAATATGGTTTTGTCTCCCAATTCAAGAACATGGCATCCTATCATCCAATCATTTGGATTTACTCGCGATTCATCTTTCACATTTCCTATGAAACTTCAAAGACAAACAAGTCCAAAGACTCGCAGCATCAATTGCCAACATTGATGTCTGCTTTCCCAATGAAAACACCGAGGTTCACTTTCTCAACCTTTAAACAGGTCTGTCCACATGCAATATCATATGATCATCTTTTTTAATGGTACAACTATTTTGGCTCTTAAAACTTCAAGTAATGACTATCTTCAAAGACAAAGCCATAAGTTCTCAAAGCGGAGACTTTAATTGCTAATACTTACTTACATATGGGGTAACACTAATCATGAACTTCTCCCTCACTTAAATCAAAGGTATCCACCTATCATGACGTGAGAGTAACATAACCTTAACGTTTCTCAAAGGCATTACATCCCACGAAAACTTATCAGGCCTATCAGGGATCAACCCAAATGACATGAACGTCAATTACCCCCATTCGATCCCCAAAAACTACAGTTTATCTTTTGTTCTAACAATTACAAATCTCTCTAAGCCAAATGTCTCACTTGAATTGTAGTCCTCGAAAAATACTTGTCGGATCACTTAATAACTTCGGTTAGACCCAAGATGACCATATGCTTTCACGACACTAATCGATCTTTCCAATAGCCATCACTTAAAATCTTATAGATCCCAAGATCATGTTACCAAATAGCTACAAGCCTAACAGGGTATTTCCTCCACTAAAATCGCATTCCTTTGAATTTATCTATGAAGTCACCTCAACACGGGCCCAAATATGACCAAAAGATCCAACCCATAAAATTTCATGAAACATTAATGGACCTACAAAACCCAAACTGTGTTTTCTGGACTTTATAGTGGCCATATCCTCTTCCCGAATACCGCCGGGGCTACCACTCCCATTGATCCACAATTAACACTCTATGGACTCAAATCGATCTTAGAAATCATCAAGCCTTTGTATATACCTTCTATACAAAACCCATATGTGCATGAACATCCATAAATACAATATCAGTATACAAAATCACATGATCAATCGAGTCTTTACGTCAACAGACTCTCCCAAAATGGCTCTAAAATGCTTTAGGTCCTCAAAAGTCTTCAGGAATTTCCTTCGATCACTCTTTATCGTCAGGCACTAACTCTACTGTCTCATCTGGAGGGAAAAAATAATAAAATAGTAAGCCGGGACCCAGCAAGGTACATGCATATTAGCAGTAAAAATAGTGATGCAGAACGGTCATAAATTATGCAGAAACAGAACGGTCATACAAAACAGAATCTAGAAAACAGAGAAGGCATAATTTGATGATATTAAACCTCATAATTAGAAATCAGTAATCGGTAAATGGTAAACTGTAAACGGTAACTGTAATCGGTACACTGTAAACTGTAAACGATAAACTGTAAATGGTAAACTATAAACGGTAAACTGTAAACGGTAACTGTAATCGGTACGCTATAATCGGTAACATATCATAATGGTAACAAACCCTGCCAGTATACCCTACTAGCTGAGGGGCGAATAATCGAGGATAGATTGTGCTCACTCCGCACATTCCAAGGCCTATCACTGTAACGTGTATATCCTATCCTGAGGGATCTGTACTGTATGCCATCCGAAGGTAGGCCTGTAACTGTGATTCCTCCTGACTTTAACGCCCTGAGGAAGGACGGACCACAAATAACTCAATGGACAAAGTTATTCTTGATTACTACTGTAAAGTCCTAAGGCATGCTGGAGAACCTATCCGGACTGTAGTCAGTCCCGGGTCCTAAATAATAGTAGCAAAAATAACCTCTTTTTTAAAAACCTTCTTTCATAATCATAATTTCATAATTTTCTTTTAGTTAACTTCAGAACGTACGGTATTGGTCTAAAAACTCCTTCAGTTTTACTTCAACGGTATTTTCATCGATATAAGTCCGTACATATTTTCAAAAACAAATTATACCGGGAGCTTCAATTCAATGTCAATTAACTTTTATATAACAGGAGCTATGGTTAAAAATCATTAAAACCCCTTCATTTTCGTACCTAGGGTTTCGTCAAAACTTCCAGACTCAAATCGATCTCTAAACATGTGTTTATTTATGAAATTAATGCCATAAATCCATACACATACATTAAAACATGCAATTTAATCAAAAATTCTCAATATTTTCGAGCTAGGGTTTCACACATACTTTCGGAACCAAATTGAACACTATTTGCATGCATGTACATGAATTCAAACCAAAACATGCAATAAATATGGGTAAACACAAAATCTAACCGAACAATCGAAGGAAACATGCTTCATTTACTTTAAACATACATCAACATCATTTTAGAATATCTTTATCAACTTTAAAATAAGAGGAAACGGTAAAAATAAAAAATAATGTCCGAAGTACACTTGCTTTAGTCTGATCTACCGTTATTCTTTTACCCGGAGTGTGGACTGGAACAAGTGATTTCTCCCCTTTTCTTCCTCTTCGTGTATACCGTCGTACCTTAGCTTTCTCGCTCTCCGAAAGGAGTTGATTAACTTAAAGAGCCTCTGAATATAAATTCCTTCGAAATTGAGCATGCCAAAACTTTTAAATTGAACAATTGAATCTATACAAATACATGTCACTTAATCGGCATTTAAACATTGAAACACCACACAAAATGTCGTCCGAAATTCTCGGGTGAACAGTACTCGTGAACAGTACCTATGAATTGTGCAAATATATACAAATCGATTAATTCTCAAAATTTTGGACATCCAACAGGTAATCTATCGAACCCAAGGCATGGGTAACTACAATCCCAAGTCAATTTATACATTTAACTCCAAATAGAAGCGCAAACGGTGTCTGAGTGCTGGTCAAGGGCTTCGCGAACGAATTTCCATTAAATTCCACAATTTCGGATACCCAATCGGTAAATCAACTTACCCAAGTCATGTATAATCATAATCTAGTCCGAAATAAATCAAAAGCCCCAAAAATTGAAGCATGAAACCACCCGGGCGTAGGGCTAGGGTTTCGCTAATGGAATTTCACAAAATTCCACCAAATCGGATACCCATCTAATGAATTAACTTATGGGGGATATGGGTAATCATATTCTAGTCCTAATTCATACAAAACCCCAAAAATGAAAGGCCAAAATCCACCCGACCGTGCATGAACAGTACACGCGTGTGGATGAGGGCTTCGGATGCGCATAACGGTACGTAAACAACGAATCGGATGATGATTTTCACATATATACACAATTAGAGAATGTGCATCACAATGATACACATAGGGTCAGGTATCGAGACAAAATACTAGAAGGGTATCGGATAAAAATCAACAGAGACTGAAGAAAAACGGTATAGATGTACTTGCCTCGACGTGCTCTACAACTTCTCTAACTAGCTCGAAGTCGTATTCGGACTCCATGGCCTTGATCTCCTCCTTTCTCTCTCTTGTTCATTGCCCTCTCTCTCTCTCTAAAAGCTTCTGGGCACGTGGGAAAATGAGAAAAAAGAAGCACGACTCGACTTTAAAATAGACTTGCGCTCGAGTGCGCGGCGAGCACGCGGCGAGCACAAGCATTCGGCCATGGTCGGCTTGAGCGTGCGGCGAGCGCGGAAAAATCTGGATTTTGTGCTCGATAGGTGGGCTCGAGCGCACGGAGGGCGCAGGTCTGGCCCGCGGCAAGGCCGCAGCAAGCCTACGTCGCGTTTTTGCCGTTCGGGACCCGTTTTGACTATTCTAACTCAATTTTTCACATTATTGGACCTTATTTTTGATTATATAACCTTAATAAGTCATGATTATCATAATTTAAAACCCACAATCTTATTTACAAAGTAACATTTCACGGTTTACAGTTTTCGTTCTCAATTTATCGATTCCGGTTCTTTGAGCTTTCCAATCCATTCCTGTCGTACCTTTTGAACACAATTCACCTATTTTAACTTATTTACCTTCCAATTATCATATTCCGAAATTCGGGTCGTCACATTCTCCCCCACTTATAAAAATTTCGTCCACGAAATTTGATGAATCTTGAAATCCCTGAGTCAGAGGAAATCTCCCAAGCATTCCTAATCACCTCCTCGGTTATACGGTTATCCCAGAATACTTCAAGTATTGAATTGTTCTGATCCTTATCACTCGTTTCATTCTATCGAAACCTCCTTATGGGGATAGGCTTTAAATTTCCCTAGATAATTCATCACAATCACTTATTTACTCCCACATTTACGATACTTGGGAAAAACTTTACACTAATTTACCAAGTTTGAGGGCAACTTAAATCTATTAATTCCTTGCGACTTAGCTCAAGTACTCAATCGGCTGAAAATTTTTACTTTAATTTATGCTAAGTCTCAATAATAAGCATTCTCCCCGAACCTTAAATTCCCATAATCGGTGGTAACCTTCTAAAGTCTTCTAGCATTTCCAAATCATCTCATTGATTAAACGGTTATCTCGAAGAATCTTGAGCATTGAATTATCCCGGTTCTTATTACCCAACGCGCTCTATTATAATCTAATTCTACCGAGTTTGAAGACATACCAAATTCATTAACTACTTTTCCGACTTAACTCGAAACCTCAAACAGCTGAAAGTTCTTGCTTGATCCTACCTTAAGTCTAGAAGGGGAAATATTCCTTCTGAGCCTCAGATTGAACCTCATCATATGTGGGTTTACTATATTTTCGCTGCGCTACTCTAATTATTTATCTAGCTACGAGTCATTCGGTTATAATTTGCTGCTATATAAAATTTAACTTAACTCCCAAAACTCCCTAATCAAGTTTAGATTAAGATTTTGGCACAAACTTCAAATCGTAAACAACCTCAAGATCGAAATACCCTTATCCTCAAATTACAACAAGATTAGAAACTACAATTAAAATTATCACCCAAAGATTTATTACAGCTTTAGGTCATTATCTGAAATCTCAAAATCCAAATACTTAGAAACCTCAGAATCTTGTTGGCATACTAATGGGCTACCTAATTTAATCCGAACACATTCTCCATAATTATAATATAGGTGAATCATTCTGAAACAAAATCATAGGGATTTCTCATTTCAAAATTTCATGGCTCTAATACTTTGAATACGTTTCTATATCCCAATTTAAGAAAACGACCCTCTATTGTCCAAGAATTTAAACGTATTCGTAATTTTTCCTTTCACATCACCTACAAAATACCGAAAGCACACTGAGTCTAAAAACTCTTAACGTCAATTATCAGCATTAAGGCCAAATTTTTTTTTAAAGACACTAAGGTTTCTCCCAACAATCCTTAAATGGGTTTATCCATTTGCAATATCGTAAGATTGCTTCTTTATTTATGACGCAACTATTATAACCATTAAAATTATCCGGTATTAGCTACCTCCAAGGTAACATACCTAAGTTCCCAAAGCGGAGATTCTAACTATTAATTTTGACATACTGGCGGAGTAATTCTAACTATGAACCTTTCTCCCACTTATATGGGGATAGTCACCTATCACGATACCAGAATAGAAAAATTCGAACCTCCTCAAAAATATTACCTGCTATGTTAACTTACTAGAACCATCAATGAGGCCATCTAAATATGGACCCAAATATGGCTGAAAGATCCATCCCATAAAATTCATGGACACCCACAAAAATTCAAAACCCATGTAGCACTTTTAAACTTCGTAGCAACTATACCTTTATCCAAATACTGCCGTGGAAAAATTTTTTAATCATCCATAATCGATATGTTATGGATACGGATCGATCTTAGAAATCACCTATTTATTTATTGTGCCCACTTATCAATTGATTAATCCTCTGAGTAACCAATCACTCAACCAATTATAACAATCTCATTAGTTATCTTACTTCCTAGAGGTTTCAAGGTATCCAGAACAGTACCTAGCCATTACTTCTTTAATTCCATAAAAATCCTCAGAGGCTAATGTCGATTTCAACCAACTTCAAATCATCCATTAAAACAAGTCGACTTGATCTTCTCTTTTGAAGATATATACATATCCTCAAAAATTTTCATAGTTAGATTTCTTAACGCCCATCAACTGTCTCAAAGGGGTGGTCTCATTACTAATCGAATTTAACACCTATTCTCGGTTCAATTAGCTTTGCCTCTTATTCAGAATTGACAACCTGATTGAAAGGTATAATGTCCTATCAATACCTTTCACATCAACATCTACAAATACGTTTCTCAATTTCGACGGATTCGCATTACCAAAAAATTCATGCACTTGATCACTGCGAATTGATCATAAATCAGTACCCTTAAACTTACTTTTCTGAAATCGACTCCAAGTTACATAGACCTCAAGCTGTAAATTCCACTTACCCGCCACATTGACTAGATTGATCCACTATCCCTTTTAGGACCTCAACCCAGAATGACCAAGTCTAAACTTTGAACCAAAATTGATTACCCAAAAACTCGAATCAATACCAATCAGCTCGAGTACTAAACTGGTACCAATCAATTTAGGACGTTAAGGTGCCTCCTCACAGCTCTCTCACTTATTCCTACAGGCATGCAGGACAGAGATTCAAACCTATGCTTCCGCCTTTCGGTTGATCAATTCCTAAGGCATCTCAATTTTCTGATACCAAATGTGACGGAACCGTTTTTTTTTCTCAAAAGCTTTCGTCAAGACAGATACAGGATTAACGGACTAAAATATAAGGCAAGACTTCTGTAGAAATTTTGGCAGAGTCTCCTTTGTAATTGGACGAAAACCCAAGAGTACAACCTGTATGATCAACCATTACATGCACACAACTATCAATTATCCACAATTCTTCCTACAATAAGAACACCTAGGATCACATGTGCCATCCATGGCATAAATCTATAAAACCATTAGCTACACTAATAGTTCAATAACGAGATGCCGTCTAGGACCTGTAAAGTATATCCAAAAGTTTAGAGCGGAAGCTAAACTAATAACCTGCAGAAGTATAATTTTTTTTACCATCACATACATCATATACCTTCTATACAAAACCCACATGTGCATGAGCAATCATAAATACAAGATCAGTATACAAAATCACATGATCAATTGAGTCTTCACGTCAACAGTCTCTCCCAAAATGGATCCAAAATGCTTTAGGTCCTCAAAAGTCTTCAGGAATTTCCTTCGGTCACTCTTTCTCGCCGGGCACTAACTCTACTGTTTCATCTGGAGGGGGAAAACAACAAAACAGTGAGCCGGAGCCCAACAAGGTACATGCATATGTGCAGTAAAACAGTGATGCAGAACGGTCATATAACTATGCAGAAATAGAATGGTCATACAAAATATAATCTAGAAAACAGAGAAGGAATACTTTGACGATATTTAACCTCATAATTAGAAATCAGTAATCGATAAGTTGTACACGGTAAACTGTAAACGGTAACTGTAATCGGTACACTGTAAACTGTAAACTGTAATTGGTAAACTGTAAATAGTAAACTGTAAACGATAAACTGTAAACGGTAACAGTAATCGGTATGCTATAATCGGTAACATATCATAACGGTAACAGACCCTGCCAGTATACCCTACTACCTGAGGAGGCGAATAATAGAGGATAGATTGTTTTCACTTCACCCAATCCAAGGCCTATCACTATAACATGTATGTCCCATCCCGAGGGATCTGTACTGTATGCCTCCCAAAGGTAGGCCTGTAACTGTGATTTCCCCTGACTTTAACGCCACGAGGAAGGGCGGACCATAAATAACTTTATGGACAGAGTTATCCTCGATTATCACCGTAAAGTTCTAAGGCATGCCGGAGAACCTATCCAAACGGTAGTCAGTCCCGGGTCCTAAATAACAGTAGCGGAAATAACCTCTTTATTGTAAACCTTCTTTCATAATCATAGTTTCATAATTTACTTTCAGTTAACTTCAGAATGTATGGTATCAATCTAAAAATTCCTTCAGTTTTACTTCAACAGTGCGTGGAATTTTCATCGATACAAGTCTGTGCATATTTTTAAAAACAAATTATACCGGGAGCTTCAATTCAATGTCAATTAACTTTTATATAATAGGAGCTACGGTTAAAAATCATTAAAACCCCTTCATTTTCGTACCTAGGGCTTCACCCAAAACTTTCGGACTCAAATCGATCTCTAAACATGTGCTTATTTATGAAATTAACGCCATAAATCCATATACATACATTAAAACATGCAATTTAACCAAAAATTTCCAATATTTTCGAGTTAGGGTTTCACACATACTTTCAAAACCAAATCGAACACTATTTACATGCATGTACATGAATTCAAGCCAAAACTTGTAATAAATATGGGTAAATACAAAATCTAACCGAACAATTGAAGGAAATATGTTTCATTTACTTTAAACATGCATCAATATCATTTTAGAACATCTTTATCAACTTTAAAACGAGAGGAAATGGTAAAAACGAAAAACAACGTCCGAAGTACACTTACTTTAGTTTGATCTACCGTTATTCTTTTACCCGGAGTGTGGATTGGAACAAGTGATTTCTCCCATTTTCTTCCTCTTCGTGTAAACCGTCGTACCTTAACTTCCTCTCTCTCCGGAAGGAGTTGATTAACTTAAAGAGCCTCCGAATACAAATTCCTTCGAAATTGGGCATGCCGAAACTTTCCAATTGAACAATTGAATCTATACAAATACATGTCACTTAATCGGCATTTAAACATGGAAACACCACACAAAATGTCGTCCAAAATTCTCGGCTGAACAGTACTAATGAACAGTACCCGCGAATTGTGCACATATACACAAATCGATTAATTCTCAGAATTTCGGAGATCCAACAGGTAATCCATCAAATCCAAGGCATGGGTAACTATAATCCCAGGTCAATTTATACATTTAACTCCAAATAGAAGCGCAAAAGGTGTCCAAGCTCGGGTCAAGGGCTTGGCGAACGAATTTCCATTAAATTCCACAATTTCGGATACCAAATCGGTAAATCAACTTACCCAAGTCATGTATAATCATAATCTAGTCCCAAATAAATCAAATGCCCCAATAATCAAAGCATGAAACCACCCGGGCATAGGGCTAGGGTTTCCCGAATGGAATTTCACAAAATTCCACCAAATCGGATACCCAACCGATGAATTAACTTATGAAGAATATGGGTAATCATATTCTAGTCCTAATTCATGCAAAACCCCAAAAATCAAAGGCCGAAATCTACCCAATCACGCAAGAACAGTACACGTGCGTGGGTAAGGGCTTCAGATGCGCATAACGGTACGTAAACAACAAATCGGACGATGATTTTCACATATATACACATTTAGACTATGGGCATCACAATGATATACATAGGGTCGGGTATGGGGACAAAATACCCAAAGGGGATCAGGCAAAAATAACAGAGACGGAAGAAAAATGGTATAGATGTACTTGCCTCGACGTGCTCTACGATTTCTCCAACTAACTCGAAGTCGGATTCGGACTACACGGCCTTGATCTCCTCCTTTCTCTCTTTTGTTCATCGTCCTCTCTCTCTCTAAAAGCTTCTGGGCTCGTGGGAAAATGAGAAAAAAGAAGCACGACGCGGCTTTAAAACAGACTTGCGCTCGAGCGTGCGGCGAGCACGCGGCGAGCACAAGCATTCGGCCATGGTCGGCTCGAGCGCGCGGCGAGCGTGGGCAAATCTCGATTTTGTGCTCGATAGGTGGGCTTGAGCGCATGGAGGGCGCGGGTCTGGCCCACGGCAAGCCTGCAGCAGGCCTACGCCGCGTTTTTATCGTTTGGGACCCGTTTTGACTATTTTAACCCAATCTTTTACATCATTGGACCTTATTTTTTATTATATAACCTTAATAGGTCATGATTATCATAATTTAAAACCCACAATCTTATTTACAAAGTAACATTTCACGGTTTACAGTTTTTGTTCCTGATTTATCGATTCCGGTTCTTTGAGCTTTCCAATCCATTCCTCCCGTACCTTTTGAACACAATTCACCTATTTTAACTTATTTATCTTCCAATTATCATATTCCGGAACTCAGGTTGTCACATTCGCCCCCACTTATAAAAATTTCGTCCACGAAATTTAACAAACCTTGAAATCCCTGAGTTAGAGGAAATCTCCCAAGCATTTCTAATCACCTCCTCGAGCGACCAGCGGGCGCAAGCAGCTGGCCCAGCACCTCAGCAGAAGAAATTTCGGATTATTTCCTAATTTTTCACCAGGTACACATCCCCGCATCGTTCAATAGGTCTATAATTAATTACCAACACGACGATTACCTCTTAACTACCATACGCTTAAACCCGAAACCTCACAAAACTCCCCCACTTATAAAATTTCATCCTCGAAATTTTTAATGAATCTAACGAATTAAATTAGCTCACTTACTGCAAAACAGATGAGGATGTTTTTCCCGTATTTCGTCCTCTCTTTCCCAAGTCACTTCCTCGCTGGAGTGGTTCCTCCACAAGACCTTCACGAGAGGAATGACTTTTGATCGCAAGATTTGATCCCTTCGATCTAAGATTTCCATGGGCTCCTCAGGATAACGTAAATCTTTATCGATAGCCAAAGAACCGAAATCGATACATGAGATGGATCATAAACGTACTTCCTTAACATCGAGACATGGAAGACGTTATGCACCTCGGCCAAGCTCAGGGGTAAAACTAGACGGTAGGCTACTTCACCAATCCACTCAAGGATCTCAAATGGCCCAATAAAACGCGGCTTCAATTTCCCCTTAACACCAAACCTGGAAATTCCTTCCCACGGCGATACCTTGAGGAAGACAAAATCTCCAACCTCGAACCTAAGCTCGGACCTCCTTCTACTAGCATAACTCTTCTGTCGGCTCTGGGCAACCTTCAATTTTTGAAAAACAACAGCGATCTTATCCGATGTCTCACGAACAACATCTGGGCCCAGTAATCGCCTGTCCCCGGTCTTTTCCCAATGAATAGGAGATCGGCACTTCCTATCATAGAGTGCCTCGAAGGGAGCCATACCGATACTCGCCTGGAAGCTATTTTTGTAGGCGAATTCGGCGAGTGCCAAGTGATCATCCCAATTCCCTTGGAACTCCAACACCGAAGCTCGAAGCATGTCCTCCAGTATCTAAAACGTCTGCTCAGACTGGCCATTGGTCTGAGGATGGTACGCCGTACTAAACTTCAGGCTCGTCCCTAATTCATGATGCAAACTCTCCCAGAATTTAGAGACAAACCGCGGGTCACAATCCGACACAATAGATGCTAGCACACCGTGCAACCTCACGATCTCGCTGATGTACAGTCGTGCCAGACGATCACGAGAGTATGTAGTCCAAATGGGTATAAAATGAGCAGATTTTGTCAATTGGTCTACAATGACCCAAATTGCATCATGATTTCTCAAAGTTCTAGGCAATCCAGAGACAAAGTCCATTGAGATATCATCCCACTTCCAGCAGGGAATGGGCAAAGGCTGCAACAAACCGAAAGGCTTCCTCCTCTCGGCCTTCATTTGCTGACAGACAATACAACGATTAACAAAGGCCACAATTTCTCTCTGCATGTTCCTCCGCCATAACATTTTTCTCAAGTCTTGGTACATCTTATTTATGTCGGGATGGATTGTATACTGGGTTCTATGCGCTTCCTTCATAATCTCCTCCTTCAAATCCTCGACATCCGGCACACACAAGCGCTCCTGAAACCTCAATATCCTATCAAAACGCACATTGAAATCGGCTTGAGAGTCTCTATCAAGATCTTCCACAATATTCATCAAAAATGGGTCACGCACCTGCCCTTCCTTGATCCTTTGGAGGATCTCGGGCTGCACTTGAAGAAAGGATAACATCATTCGGTTACCCTTGACATAATGCTGGATATGACATGACTTTAAACAATTAAGCAACTCCATTTGCTTGATCTATAGGGACACCACCCAACATGTTCAACGACTCAGCAAATCCGCGACCACATTTGCTTTCCCCGGTCGGTATTGTATCTCACAATCATAGTCCTTGAGGAACTCAATCCAACGCCGCTGCCTCATGTTCAACTCTTTCTGCGAAAACAAATACTTGAGGCTTTTGTGGTCAGAATACATAAGAAATTTCTTGCCATAAAGATAATGCCTCTAGATCTTCAAGGCAAAAACCACAGCAGCTAGCTCCAAATCATGGGTCGGGTAGTTTTTCTCATGAGTCTTTAACTGCCGAGACCCATAAGCAACTACTCTCCCTTTCTGCATAAGAACACATCCAAGCCCAACTTAGATGCATCACAGTACACCTCAAATTCGCCCGTACCATCGGGAAGAGTTAGAATTGGAGCTGATGTCAACCGATCCTTTAGCTCTTGGAAACTTCGATCACACTCCTCGGTCCAGATAAAGTCTACCTCCTTCTTCGTCAAACGGGTGAGAGGTAAGGCTATCCGAGAGAAATTTTCTACGAAACGATGATAATAGCCGGCCATCCCCAGAAAGCTTCGGACTTCTGCCACGGTCGTCGGTCGATTCCAATTAACCACCGCTTCAATTTTCTGTGGATCTACTGAGACGCCTCCTCCAGCAATTACATGGCCTAAAAACACCACTTCGTCGAGCCAAAACTCACATTTCTTTAATTTTGTAAACAACTGATGCTCCCGAAGGGTCTGCAGTACAAGCCTCAAGTGCTCCTCATGCTCGGAATAATCTTTAGAATAAATTAGAATGTCATCTATGAAAACCACGACCAACTTATCCAATAACGGCTGAAAGACCCGATTCATCAGGTCCATAAACACAGCTGGAGCATTAGTCAATCCAAACGGCATCACCAAGAACTCATAGTGACCATATCTTGTTCGGAAGGCCGTCTTTGCAACATCCCCTTCTTTAATGCAAAGCTGATGATACCCCGATTGAAGATCAATCTTGGAATACACTGAGGATCCTTACAACTGATCAAAGAGATCATCAATCCGCGGAAGAGGATACTTGTTCTTGATCGTGATTTTATTCAGCTCGCGGTAGTCTATACATAACCTTAAGGCCCCATCCTTCTTTTTAACAAAAAGGATTGGAGCGCCCCACGGCGATACAATGGGCCTAATAAAACCCGAATCGAGCAAATCCTGCAACTGCTGTTTTAACTCCTTCAGCTCAGCAGGAGCCATACGGCAGGGGGCCTTCAATATGGGTGCCGATCCCGGCTCAAGGTCAATCCGAAAATCAATCTCACGAAGTGGTGGTAGAGTGGACAACTTGTCGGGGAACATATCCTCAAATTCACAAACCACTGGAATGTCTGCCATGGGCAACCCCCGACTCTCCACCATACTAACATAAGCCAAAAAGGCTTCACACCCATTACTTAACAAGTGGTGAACATGTAGAGCAGAAATAAAATGAGACTGCTCCACCCTCCGCACCCCCTGAACATAAAAGGGGTCACAACCTGGAAGGGCGAAGTCCACCTTTTTGTGGAAGCAATCAATAGTCGCGTGATACTTGGACAACCAATCCATATCCAAAATAACATCAAAATCACGCATATCTAGCAGAATCAAATCGGCCACTAAAGAAAACCCCTTCGCTTCCACAATGCACCCAAGATAGGCTACATCGGTCACAATAGAAGACCCCGTGGGCGTAGCCACGACCAAGGAAAAATCAAGGGTCACGGGGGAGGGTGTAATACGGCAAGCCAATTGGGAAGAAATAAATGAATGGGTGGACTCGAAATTAAAGAGCACTGAAGAAGATATATCACAAACAGAAAGTATACCTTCCACCATCTCATCTGATGCTCTAGCCTCACTAGCAGAAGGTGCAAAAACTTTACCCTAAACAGCCGACTTCGGAACTCGAACCTTCGAAGTCTGAGGGCAATCCCTTGCCCTATGCCCCACTTAACCGCAAGTGAAATAAGCACCCGTCAAGAGAGGACACGGTTTACCATCATGCGCCCTTCCACAGTGCCTACAAAAACCCACCGAAGCTTGAGAAGACGATGATGAAGTCTGGCCGCTCCTTTGGCCAGAAGCTAGCTGCTTCGGCTTCTTAAACGATCCTCCCGAACTAGCCCCGGAGCAAACACTTGTCCCACTTTTACTCGACGACCTCTTCTTGAAAAACTCCTCCTTGGCATGCTCTTGCTCATAGATCAAAGCCCGATCTAGCACCTCAGCATAAGTAGTCAATTTGTGGGTCGCCAATTGCTTACGGATATCATCCCGCAAGCCTGACAAGAACTTCCTAGCCCTTCTCTCATCTTCTTCCACCAGGAATGAAGTAAATCGAGACAACTCCAAAAACTTAGCATCATATTCCGCCATAGATCGGTTGCCTTGCCTTAGCCTGAAGAACTCCTCCTCTTTCTGGACACGGAGGCTATGAGGAAAATATTTCTCGAGGAATGCATCCTCAAACATTTTCTAAGTAATTTCGGTCTCTGGTAACCCCAAAGCTCTTTTCTTCATTAACCACTAGTGATGCGCCTCACCCTGCAGCCGGTAAGACGTGTACAATACTTGATCCTCCTCGGGGCATCTAATCACAGCAAACATCCTCTTCAAGCTCTCAAGCCATGAATCGGCCTTAATCGAGTCAGGCTCCCCCAGAAACGCCGGCACTCGCTCCTGAACAAAGCGGTTATAAATAGATGGCCCCGGATTAGCAAGAGCTGGGACATGAGCTGGAATAGGAACAGGGGCAAGGTTTTGTTGCTCCATGTTCTCAATGGCATTTGTAAGACGCCCCAACAAATTAAGATACTCTGCCTCTCGGTCTCGAGGCAGATCATCCCTTGACATACTTCGACGTCTGGGCAGCATGGTTAACTTTAGAAATCCTCACTGAAAGGGAAATAATAACAGATTGAGTCAAAGGTTAAACCCTTGCTACAATATCCTTAGACATGCTAAACACATATGCAATTAAGAGAATGTATACACAAGTGGGTTATCCTATGCTCACTTGTTCGATCCCAACCTACACTACCCTAGGCTTCTACATAACTTTAGATCCATCCTAAGGCATCCCTTCTCTGATACCAACTGTGACGGACTAGATTATTCTCCACCGAATAACCTTCGTCAGAAGGATAAAGACAAAAAGGCAAAATAATAATAATAAATTTTTACAGAAAATTGGGTAGAGTTTCGCCTGTAAATTGGACATTTCCAAAATACAAACACCTGAAACCCAACCCTGCATAATAATCCAAAGAAATTCACAAGAAAATCCATAAGTCCAATGACAAACCACACAGGATCTAAACGCCACAACAACCGAGGTGGCTCCGGTGACGTGATTCAGACGACACCGGCAAGGAAGGATGCCAACTAGGAACCTCGAACTCACCACAAGGCAAGACCTGCAGAAGCATACAAAGACCACAATACACAGCGGACTAATACATATATAAGTCATCCATCATCCATTATCATAAGATATCGCCATACAAGTTTTGTTAGTTACAAAAGTCAACCCAAAAAGATCCCTGTTATACATCTAATCAGTCTAAGTCCAAATCTTGAGCTCTGCGCGCAAAAACAGCTCTCTACCAAGCTTCTATGATCTACTCGGCATCGTCAGGCATCAAGGCGTTCTCATCTGAAAAAGATAGAGCAAGGGTGAGCATAAAGCCCAGCAAATTAAATCATACACCACTAGCTAACAACAGGTAACGATAAACAATAGCTGGAACGAAAGAGAACACAGGAACAATACAAGGGAACGCGAGAGGGAGAAGAACACTTGGGATTGTCCGATTCACTTACTTATGTCAGTTACATTTTATTCATTTTCATTTTAACATTTATCTTTGTGGACCCCGGAGCCAGTAGGTCGTACTAGCCAACGAGGTAAGAGAATGAGGAAAGAAATGTGTTCGCTACACATTCTAAAGCCACGGCTACATTTTAGGTCTGCAGTACTCGACCATCGGTTGCATCTCTACTATGCAACATCCAAACGGCTACATTTTAGGCCTGCAGCACTCGGCCAACACGCCCCATATCCCCCGGGTACCAGGGCAAACCTCGTTCTTTCACCATAGTGTCCTAGAGCGTGCCATGAACATCACCCACCCCCAAGGGCGGTCGGAGTATTCCTTGGGTTCCCACGATGATGTGTGTGGCAAGCTAGAGGACACCACCCCTATCAACCATAGTCCTAGTTTCAAGGTTCAACTTTTCGGGAGGGAGGACCCACTACTTGGCATACTCATTCACAATCTGGGGAATCCCATTCCCCATCACACGTCTCCATCTGGGAGATCACGCTCACCACGACATACCTAGTAGGTTTCCGTCCATTTACTTAACTTTATTCCTTCTTTGGAATTAATTTTTATAACAATTTAGTTCGATTTCGCAAGGAGTTTGAGATTCCTTACCTCCGGTGGACAACCACCACCCAAGAAGCCTCTGGAACACATTCCCATGCTTCCGATGCACAATCATACATTTCAAAACTTACACTTTCACATCAACACATAACATGAGTCTCATCACAATTAGATAGAAGCAAAACGTGCAATTTCACATTTTAATCACGGATGAACAGTAACAGTGCGTTTTTAGATGACTCGGAGGCCACGAACGGGTCATGACGTGCGAGATCACTCGCGCGGCCAACATATATACACAATAGGGACGTGGGGATTCACATTTTGAAGTCAACTTAACGATTCACGGGCAGAAAACGGGAAAACCCCAAAATTTTGTGGGTTAGGGTTTTACAAAGCTCCACCGGACGAATCGGAGAGCAAATCAACCAACAAACCATACCATCCTTGGTCTCAAGACACGGGTACTACATTTTCTAGGTTACGGGTGGGTATCGAGAAGAAAGTACCCAATAATTAACAAAAACCAACGAAAGAGGAAAGTTAGTGGGTATGAAAACACTTGCCTTGACGCGTGCTTTCACTTTAATAACTGGCTCTCGGACGGATTTGGACTCCCGGGCCTCGTTCTCCCCTTTTCTCTCTCTAGGATTGCCCCTCTCTCTCTAAAAATCCTAGGGCCGTGAGAAAAATGAAGAGGAGAAGGCAGGATGCGACTTTATATCACGCCACCACTCGAGCGCGGCTCGAGCGAGCATCAGGCGGGGGACGTTTTGGAATTCCGACTCGAGCAGAGCTCGAGCGGCTAGCGAGCGGGCGAGGTTCTGGAATTTCGGCTCGACCGGCCAGTGGGCGCAAGCTGCTGGCCCCGCACCTCAGCAGAAGAAATTTCGGATTATTTTCTAATTTTTCACCAGGTACACATCCCCGCATCATTCAATAGGTCTATTATTAATTACCAATACGACGATTACCTCTTAACTACCATACCCTTAAACCCGGAACCTCACACTAACAATCCTTAAATGGGTCTATCCATTCGCAATATCATAAGATTGCTTCTTTATTTATGACGCAACTATTATAACCCTTGAAATTATCCGGTATTAGCTACCTCCAAGGTAACATACCTAAGTTCCCTAATCGAAGATTCCAACTATTAATTTCAGCGTTCTGGCGGAGTAATTCTAACTATGAACCTTTCTCCCACTTATATGGGGATAGTCACCTATCACGATACCAAAATAGAAAAATTCTAACCTCCTCAAAAATATTACCTGCTATGTTAACTTACTAGACCCATTAATGAGGCCATCTCAATATGGACCCAAATATGGCTGAAAGATCCATCCCATAAAATTCATGGACGCCCACAAAAATTCAAAACCCATGTAGCACTTTCAAACTTCATAGCAACCATACCTTTATCCAAATACTGCCGCGGTAAAATTTTTCAATCATCCATAATCGACATGTTATGGATACGAATCGATATTAGAAATCACTTATTCATTTATTGTGCCCACTTATTAATTGATTAATCCTCTGAGTAACCAATCACTCAACCAACCATAACAATCTCATCAGTTATCTCACTTACTAGAGGTTTCAAGGTATCCACAACAGTACCTAGCCATTTCCCCTTTAATTCCATAAAAATTCTCAGAGGCTAATGTCGATTTAAACCGACTCCAAATCATCCATTAAAACAAGTCGACTTAATCTTTTCTTCTAAAGATGTATACATATCCTCAAAATTTTTCATAGTTAGATTTCTTAACGCCCATCAACTGTCTCAAAGGGGTGGTCTCATTACTAATCGAATTTAATACCTATTCTCGGTTCAATTAGCTTTGCCTCTTATTCAGAATTCATAACATGATTGAAAGATATAATGTCCTATCAATACCTTTCACATTAAAATCTACGAATACCTTTCTCAATTCCGACGGATTCGCATTACCCAAAAATTATGCACTTGATCGCTGCGAATTGATCATAAATCAGTATCCCTAAACTTAATTTTCCGAAATCGACTCCAAGTTATATAGACCTCAAGCCATCAATTCCACTTACCCGCCACACTGACTAGATTGATCCATTATCCCTTTTAGGACCTCAACCCAGAATGATCAAGCCTAAACTTTGAACGGAAATTGATTACCCAAAAACTCAAATCAATACCAATCAGCTCAAGCACTAAACCAGTACCAATCAATTTAGAACGTTAAGGTGCCTCCTCACAGCTCTCTCACTTATTCCTACAGAAATTCAGTACAGAGATTCAAACCTATACTTTCGCCTTTCGATTGATCAATTCCTAAGGTATCTCAATTCTCTGATACCAAATGTGACGGAACAGATTTTTTTTCTTCAAAAGCTTCTGCCAAGACAGATACAGGATTAACGAACTAAAATATAAGGCAAGACTTCCGCAGAAATTTCGGCAGAGTCTCCTTTGTAACTGGACGAATATCCAAGAATACAATCTGTATGATCAACCATTACATACACACAACTATCAATTATCCATAATTCTTCCTACAATAAGCATACATAGGATCACATGTGCCATCCATGACATAAATCTATAAAACCATTAGCTACACTAACAGTTTAATAACGAGATGCCGTCTAGGACCTGTACAGTATATCCAAAAGTTTAGAGCGGAAGCTAAACTAATAACTTGCAGAAGTATAGTTTTCTTTTACCATCACATACATCATATACCTTCTATACAAAACCCACATGTGCATGAACATCCGTAAATATAAGACCAGTATACAAAATCACATGATCAATGGAGTCTTTATGCCAACAGTCTCTCCCAAAATGGCTCCAAAATGCTTTAGGTCTTCAAAAGTCTTCAGGAATTTTCTTCGGTCACTCTTTCTCGTTGGGTACTAACTCTACTGTCTCATCTGAAGGGAAAAAATAATAAAACAGTGAGCCGGGGCTAAACAAAGTACATACATATGAGCAGTAAAACAGTGATGTAGAACGGTCATATAATTATGCAGAAACAGAATGGTCATACAAAACATAATCTAGAAAACAGAGAAGGCATACTTTGACGATATTAAACCTCATAATTAGAAATCAGTAATCAGTAAACTGTAAATAGTAACTGTAATCGGTACACTGTAAACTGTAATTGGTAAACTGTAAACGATAAACTATAAATGGTAAACTGTTAACGGTAAATTGTAAACGGTAACTGTAATCGGTACACTGTAATCGGTAACATATCATAACGGTAACAGACCCTGCCAGTATACCCTACTAGTTGAGGGGACGAATAATCCAGGATAGATTGTATTCACTCCACACAATCCAAGGCTTATCACTGTAACTTGTATATCTCATCCCGAGGAATCTATACTGTATGCCACCCGAAGGTAGGCCTCTAACTGTGATTCCTCTTGACTTTAACACCTCGAGGAAGGGCGGACCACAAATAACTCCATGGACAGAGTTATCCTCGATTACCACCGTAAAGTCCTAAGGCATGCCGGAGAACCTATCCGAACTGTAGTCAGTCCCGGGTCCTAATAACAGTAGCAAAAATAACCTCTTTATTGAAAATCTTCTTTCATAATCATAGTTTCATAGTTTACTTTCAGTTAACTTCAGAACGTACGGTATCGGTCTAAAAACTCCTTCAGTTTTACTTCAACGGTGTGTGAAATTTTCATTGATACAAGTCCGGGCATATTTTCAAAAACAAATTATACCAGGAGCTTCAGTTCAATGTCAATTAACTTTTATATAACAGGAGCTACGGTTAAAAATCATTAAAACCCCTTTATTTTCGTACCTAGGGCTTCGCCAAAACTTCCGGACTCAAATGATCTCTAAACATGTACTTATTCATGAAATTAATGCCATAAATCCATACACATACATTAAAACATGCAATTTAACAAAAAATTCTCACTATTTTCGAGCTAGGGTTTCACACATACTTTCATAACCAAATCGAACACTATTTACATACATGTACATGAATTCAAGCCAAAACTTGCAATAAATATGGGTAAACACAAAATCTAACCAAACAATCAAAGGAAACATGCTTCATTTACTTTAAACATGCATCAACATCATTTTAGAACATCTTTATTAACTTTAAAACGAGACGAAACGGTAAAAATGAAAAACAACGTCCGAAGTACACTTGCCTTAGCCCGATATACCATTATTCTTTTATCCGGAGTGTGGGTTGGAATAAGTGATTTCTCCCCTTTTCTTCCTCTTCGTGTATACCGTCGTACCTTAGCTTCCTCTCTCTTCGGAAGGAGCTTATTAACTTAAAGAGCCTCCGAATATAAATTCCTTCGAAATTGGGCATGCCGAAACTTTCAAATTAAACAATTGATTCTACACAAATACATGTCACTTAATCAGCATTTAGACATGGAAACACCACACAAAATGTTGCCCGAAATTCTCGGGTGAACAGTACTCGTGAACAGTACCCGTGAATTGTGCACTTATACATAAATCGATTAGTTCTCAGAATTTTGGACATCCAACAGGTAATCTATCAAACCCAAGGCATGGGTAACTATAATCCCAAGTCAATTTATACATTAAACTCCAAATAGAAACTCAAACGGTGTCCGGGAGTGGGTCAAGGGCTTCGCGAACGAATTTCCATTAAATTCCACAATTTCGGATACCAAATCGGTAAATCAACTTACCCAAGTCATGTATAATCATAATCTAGTCCCAAATAAATCAAAAGCCCCAAAATTGAAGCATGAAACCACCCGGGCATAGGGCTAGGGTTTCACGAACGGAATTTCACAAAATTCCACCAAATCGGGTACCCAACCAATGAATTAACTTATGGAGGATATGGGTAATCATATTCTAGTCCTAATTCATGCAAAATCCCAAAAATCAAAGGCCAAAATCCACCCGATCGCGCATGAACAGTACACGTGTGTGAGTGTGGGCTTCAAATGCGCATAATGGTATGTAAACAACGAATCGGACGATGATTTTCACATATATACACAATTAGACTGTAGGTATCACAATGATATACCTAGGGTCGGGTATCGGGACAAAATACCCAAAGGGGATTGGACAAAAATCAACAGAGACGAAAGAAAAACGATATAGATGTACTTACCTCGACGTGCTCTACGATTTCTCTAACTAACTCGAAGCCGGATTCGAACTCCACAGCCTCGATCTCCTCCTTTCTCTCTCTTGTCTGTCGCCCTCTCTCTTTTTAAAAGCTTCTGGGCTCGTGGGAAAATGAGAAAAAAGAAGCACAACACGGCTTTAAAACAGACTTGCGCTCGAGCCCGCGGCGAGCGCAAGCATTCAGCCATGGTCGGCTAGAGCGCGCGGCGAGTGTGGGCAAATCTGGATTTTGTGCTCGATAGGTGGGCTCGAGCGCACGGAGGGCGCGGGTCTGGCCCATAGCAAGCCTGCAACAAGCCTACGTCGTGTTTTCACCGTTCGGGACCCGTTTTGACTATTCTAATCCAATCTTTCACATCCTTGGACCTTATTTTTGATTATATAACCTTATTAAGTCATGATTATTATAATTTAAAACCCTCAATCTTATTTACAAAGTAACATTTCACGGTTTACAGTTTTCGTTCCCGATTTACCGATTCCGGTTCTTTAAGCTTTCCAATCCATTCCTCCCGTACCTTTTGAACGCAATTCACCTATTTTAACTTATTTACCTTCCAATTATCATATTCCGAAACTCGGGTCGTCATAGGTTATGCATTAATCATTTTCATTTTATATCATCTTTGCGGACCCAGGCTAGTAGGTCATACTAACCAACAATATAAGAGGACGAGGGAAGGAATGTGTCTGCCACACATTTTAAGACCGGCTACATTTTAGGTCTGCTGTACTCGACCATCGACTATATTTTAGGTTTGCAGCACTCGACCATTGGTTATATTTCAGGCCTGTAGCACTCAGTCATCTCAATTGCCGCATATCCCCCGGGGATTAGGCAATTCCTCGTTTTTCTACAATAGTATCCTAAGGGATACCACGAACATCACCCGCTCCCATGAGTGGCCAGAATACGTGGCCAAGTATTCCTTGAGTTCACACCGCGATGGACATGGTAAGCCAAACACTACTACCCCTATAAATCATTGTCCTAGTTTTGAAATTAGTTCCAACACTTGGAGAGGAAAATCTATATTTGCCATACACATTTACAATTCGAAAAGTCTGATTCCCATCACATACCTCTCCATCCAGGAGATCATTCCATCACACACATCTCCATCCGGGAGATCATTCCATCACATTGCATAATGTGGATTCCCTTCTATTTATTTGCTCGGTTTAGAACTTTCTATGGGACTCAATCCCCTTATTCTTAACAAATCATTCCAAGTTCACAAGGGAGATTAGGATTTTTTACCTTTGATTATCACATATCATTTAGAAGCCTCCGAGACTCATTCCCTTGCTTCCGGCACATGGATACATATTTCGGAGCTTACATTACATTGAAACAATTAGACGTCACTTTCATAACAGTTAAATGAGGGCAAAACATGTACATTTCCCATTTCATTTTGAGTAAACAGTGTCAGGCTTCTTTTAGAGCATTCGGACGCCGCAAACGGTTCGATACTTGTGATATTGGACGTTCGGTGGATACGTACGCACAATTGGGACACAATGTTTCATATTTTGAGCTTGATTTAACATAATACGATGATGGAAGCATGCGATTTTTTCCATTCATTTTCGGATGAACAGTAACATGGGACTTTTAAAGCTCCTGGATGCCGCAAACTGGTCGAATCTTGCGGAATCAGACATCCGATTGATATATACATACAATTGGGATGAGGGGATTCATATTCTAGAGTCATTTCAACATTTTATGAAGGTAAAAGCATGCAATTTCCCCTTTTGGTCTCGGGTTAATAGTGTCAGCGCTAGTTTAGAGGGCTCGGACGCCGCAAACGGGTCGAGATTTGCGAAATCGAACCCGTGGCCGACGTATGTACATCATTAGGACGTGGGGATTCACATTTTGAGGTCAATTTCATGATACATGGAAGGAAAATAGAAAATCTCCAATTTCGTGGGTTAGGGTTTCTGTAAAGACCACAATCCTGAAAACCAGGAAAGTAATTCGAGACGACTTATGTAATTCAGATTATGATAGAATTAATCCCGAATAGTATTTGACAAATATACTAACCCTCTATGTCTTAGTTTTCTTGTATACTCAAGTCCGATTCCTTTAATTTAAATTTTAAACCTAAAAGCCAGGAATTCATTCGAGATGTGTTAGGCAATTCAAATTTTGAGGTAAATAATCTCAGTTGATCATTGACAGATAGACTAACTTCCCATATAGTAATTTCCCAAAACCCCGATACCCGATCTTTTAAATTTCTATTCAAACCCGAAGCCAGGGATATGAATCGGGAGATGATAAGAAATTTAATTTGGGATGAAATTAATACTAGATGATCTTTAGTATCTATACTACGCTTCCATGTCCTAAATTTTCACAAACACATGCCCGAATACCTTGAAATAAATCCTTCAAGATAATCAGCAATATGGGAAAAATTCAACAATTAGCTGAATCCTAAGAATTCAGCATGAAATTTGTTACAGCACAAAGTAGAAACCCAATTCAGCAAGGAAGGGTCCACGTTAACCTCATTTCACCATCCAATTAACATGATATATATATATTTTAGTAAGAGATATACAGCTGTCTACCTCCCTAATATTTGGACTATTAAATTAGGGGAAGGGGATGGTGGCAGCAGCTTGCTTGGGACAGCAGGCAGCAACCTGCTTGGGACAGTAGCTGCTTTAATAAGTAAGAGTCAGCAGCAAACATGGGAAGAGGGGGAATAAACAGCAAGGATGATATGATGACTCAGCCACTTAATTTTCATACTATAAGAAACATGTGAGTAAGAGAGAAGAAAAAAAGGGAGGAAAACGTGGGAGAGAAGAAGGAAAAATAGAAAGGAAAACAGAGAGAAAAATCAGAAGGGAGAAAGAAAACCAAAGACAGCAAGGGTGTATCTGAATTTTGCTGGCAAGTGTACTTCAACCCTTTCCTTGATTGTTGAGCAATTTTTGGCTACCTTCTTTTGAGTATTGTTGATCCAATACTTGCATATGCTTCCTTAGTTATCATAAATTCATGAGGAGTTGCAAGAAAAAAATTAAAAATGGGTGAACCGGCCCTGGACACATGATAGTGTCCAAAATCGGGTTCTGCTGTGGCAGTTCCTGATGTTTGCTTCATATCGACCACTAAATGGCCGAATTAGCCAACGACCAAAACTGGTCAAATGATCCTTATTTAATGAAGTAAAAGTGGGAAAAAAATGAGCCTCTAAAGCGTTCAAGAAGGGGTTCAAAATCAGACCCAAACTTGGCTGCAGAATCGGCTTACTGGTTCTGCTGATGCTTAATTTCAGTTTCTGAAATTTAGCCAAACACGCTCCAAAATGGATTGATCCGGAGTCCAACCCGACTCGATTTGCTAGTATTAGGTGTGGACTGTCACCATGTAAATCAGCGGCCCAATAAAATATGGGTCGGATACTGAACCGGACCCATGAACAGCAAGGGTCTTACTGAACTGCTTCTTTGAGCAGCTGGGGAAATAATTTTAATTAAAATACACCCCGAACCCAAAATGGGCCAAATCGGTGGCAGAAGTTAGCTAAGGCCTTGGAGGTGATATTCAAGTATCGTCTCATAAAAATCGGATCCAAATTAAATATGATTCGGACCCTCAAAATTGGAACAAAATCTGTCTGCATCAGCTGATGCTGATGCAGAATTTGTTCTGGGAATTTGATCTGAACCAGTCAATATTTTGACTTGGACCGGCTCTAAACCAAATTTATTCTCAAACTTAAGTCCCTTGGTTACAAGAGGAAGCCAAGAACGGATCAAAAATAGACCCAATTGAACCATAAAAAAATTAGAGAAGCAGAACTATCCTAGACAGTTCTGCTAAAACTCGAATGGGCAGTTTGTGTTGGCAGACTGAACCGGACACCATCCGGTCACCAAACCGGCTCAAATTTCGGCACGAAATAGCTAAGACCCATGTTCATGTTGTGTAAAAATATCTCGTGAAAATGGGCTGTATAACTTAGTGAACCGGTCCCTCAAAGTCTTTCCCGAACCGGTTCAGCTTAAATGGTAATTTGAGCCCTTTATTAAAAAGGGTCGAACCGGGCCCAAATTTGATTAAAATTTGACAGACCCAATGACCAATAGACCTAAGAAGGATATTGGGATACTTATAAAAAAAATTCGGGCGCAAAATAATTATGAAACCCAGTCCCAAGCCTTAACCGAACCGGTTTACATGAACCGAAAAGTTTTCGGAATATGAATAAAATATTCAAGACCTTTCCCGACTTGACTTACTAACATCAATAAGTATTGAATTAAATTAATTAAGCTCCAGTAAATTAATTGGCTACCAAGTAGATTGAAAGACACTAAGTATGGAATAAAGTTTCATATGCATTTTTCTGCACGTTCAAGGCCTATGAAATATTATATTTGGATATCGTTTGCTATGTTAAACTATATTCATGAAAGTTTGGAAGGGACTCTATGAAAATTTGAAAACATTCAGTTATGTCCAGTGACGTTCAGTTAAGTTCTGTTAAAGTTCGATTATATGAGATCCCTTCAAAGTTGAAAAAGAAAAAATTGGACCATGGATTTTTTTTAGATGGTGATATTCCTTGGCATGCCTTAGGTTATTACAGTGAAAAATCAAAGAATTGCTTTTGTACGTGTGACGGACCAGATTATTCACCAACGAATAACCTCCGTCAATGGCAACACAAAGCAAAATCTATAATTAATACTTATGGATTCTACAGAAAATCCGGCAGAGTTTCCTCTGCAACTGGGCGAAAACCAAAAATACAACCTGTTTTAAAACATCCTGTACAAGCACACAACAAACAAGAGGCCTAACACAGAGCCTACAACACACCATACAGGATCACAATACCACCATATCATCCATGGCTCCAATACAGTACTCCTACTCTACCGTATTAGATCTAGAGAGATGCCATCTAATATGAAACAAAACTCAAAATATCGATACAAACGCGGAAGCATACTATATCATCATAATCTGCAGAAGCATACAAAACCATAAAAATAATAACAATAAGCCATATCCAACCCTGAGTGGCTGTTTACAATCCGATACAACACTATGGCCAAATCCTTTGCGCACTCGACGTCCAGCCAACCTCTTCAAGCAAGCCTCTCCTTGCTCTAACTATCAGGCGCCGGCTAAGTGTTCTCATCTGGAAGGAAAACAATAACAACAAGAGTGAACTTACAGCTCAGCAAGTATAATCATACTCAATACTTGTAGGCATATAATAGAACAACTGG
>JAODPA010053809.1:0-11458 GCA_025585075.1 Nepenthes mirabilis
AGGGTGAAAAATTGGAAACTGGATTTTCGTTCATAATTCAATTTAATGAGGCCATTAAGAAACTGACACATTCTAGCATTTACAGAGATGTTGCCGCTCTAATCCGTACTCTCTTCTCCGAAAGAAGGTTCTAGGGATTCACAGCGCTGCTCGTGCTCTCTCTCATCTCTCAACGTAGACTTCAGACCGGAGTTATGATCTTCACTTGCGATTTGTTGGTTAAATGCTGAATTCATCTTTGTTTTTCTCCCTCTCGGTGAGTTTTGTTGGGGCAAACGGGGCGTCCGGACAGAATGCACAGAAAGCGCAGTGACCGAAAGGACAAAACGCTCGGACAGAGGGTCAGTGCTCTGACGGACAGCCAAAAGGAGAAACAGAAAATCGCGAGAAACACACGAGATTTAACGTGGAAAACCCTTCTGTAATCGAAGGGAAAAATCACGGGAGCAGAGTCAACAGTAAATCCATTATGTGAAATAGGTTACAAACCTCCAAGATGGAGTATCCGCTACACACGTGAGAAGTCAAAGAGAAAAACTCTCCAGAGCAAACCAAGGAAAAACACTCTTTTCTTTTCACCATCTATTTTTCTCTTTCTTCATTCTCTCACTGATGGTGTACTCCTCTTCTTCCTCCACAATAGTTCTTCTACTCTCTCCAAGATTGCTCTCTCAATCTTGCTCACAGCTCACGCTCTCTGGCTCGCTGGCTCTCAGCTCAAGCTCTTGGCTCAATCTAGCTCCACGGGCAGCAGTCTATATATATAGACAAAGGGGCCTAGGCTCGGCCAGCCACCTTATTGCCAGTAGGGTGGCAGGGCCACGCCCCTTAAGCCTGCCATGACAGGCGCAGGCCCGGCGTGCCAGTATGGCAGGCCTGACACCTTGAAAGTTGCAACCACCTGCCCACCTGCAAAACGCGACTGCAGCAGGCCTACAAAGGAAGTCAATGCCTAGGGTTTAGAGTCCTCGCCCATGTCGTCAGCAACTTCTCGAACATGACGCCTCTGATGAGTCCTCGTCTACTATTTCTGCTACATCTCGGACAATAGTTCCCGGATGGATTCTTCAGCCTACCCCAAGGACGGACGTTCCTGGACTTCTCCATAAGTCCGCGTCCATTTGTCTCCACACGTCCGTGGACACAAATACCACAAGAGAGTGACCCCAACAAGTTTAGCTGCTTAAATAAATAGATGGTTTTGTTCATTTTTGGATTAGGAAACATACATGTTGAATTTATCCTTGTTTTTCTCCCTCTCGGTGAGTATCGCTGCTTAAGAAATAGCTGGCTTTGGTTCATTTTTGAAGTAGAGAACATACTTTAGGGAGCCAAAGAGGGGTTCTGTGGGTTTAGTGTTAGCTAGTTTGTGAGTTTGAGTTGCACCCACATTTCCTTTTTTGCTGTTTTCTTGAGTATTCAAATTGTGGGTTGCCCTTAAATTATTGAATTATGTTATGGAGAAAAGTCTTGAACCTAACCCTCTTTCTCCTTATGGTTAGAAATATTGGAATAGTGGGCAATCAACCGTTTTTTTTTTTTTTCTAAATTATGTGTCATGGATGAAATTTTGAAAGAAAGTCTCTCACTATCATTTTGTGTTTTTGCTGTACTTCTTATGAGAAGGGTTTTCCCATTTCAGCTTTCAGCTCTCCCATCTGATTCAGTTTCATAATCAGTATACTTGCTGATATTGCTGGTAAGTGTGCTCTGATGTATAGTTATCTTGTTGATTTGGCTGAATTGAGAGGTTCTGGTTGAGCTTCTTGAGATGAAGTATGATTTCTGCTGTAATTTCCCTGAGTACAACATATTTTCCCACAAAATCTGGAGCACAGAAGATTATTTTTGATCTATTTCCTGAAAGAAGATACAATTATATAGCTGTTTAGGAATCTTAGGTGGAAAAATCGGTTTGTCTGGAAAATGGCTTCTGTACTAGATGATTGTTGGCAAGATCTGTAGGATTCATATTATGGGAAAAATTGGTAATAGTTTGACAAAGAAATGTTGTTTTTTTTTCCATTTGTTCAAGTATATCTGTTTCGGTGCTTGATCAAAATTTTTTGAATTCTTATTGAGAGCTGACAATGTTGTAATGAGAAAGAAACTAATTTGAAAGCTTGGTTTCTGTAGAATCAGTTGGCATTTAGGATAAATTTGTGATGGATTTCTTTAAATTAAGGAAGTTCAGGAAAGCTCACAAACCAAACCAGGATAAGAAGGATTCAGAGGATAGGCCAGTGCCAACTCCAGAGGAACTGAACAATTGGAATGAGTATTCTTCTGGGAAATCAGTGACTGTTGATGTTATTGAATTGGACGAAGATGATGATGACTTTATCATTAATGAGGTGGAGGGCGCTTGAAAGAACTGAGAAGGAACAGTTTTATGATGTTGATACCAGAAGAAACTGGTGTAGAAGATGAAGGAGAGGGGAAAAGTGAGACGAGCTGAAGTGAGGAGATGATTGGAGCACAAATACAACGCGTATTTGTGAGAAATATTGCGAGCGAATGCTATATATGAGAAATATTGCGAGCAAATGCTGTTCTTTGATTGGATGGGTGCTCAGCAGCTGAATGAAGCTGGTATGTGCTGTTTGTCACTCCAGTTATTTTGTAGATAATGTGTATGCAAAGAATGAAGAGTTTTGGTATAACTATAAAGTTATCATTATTTAACCTAATGGTTACAGGTTATATTTGTAGAACTGTCCTCTTGTATAATACACTGCAAAACTGCATATAATAAACTCAAAGTGATTTGACCTTTTTCCGAACCCTATGCATAATAAGGTTACCCTGTTTGATATTTCTATTCTTAGAGCTTGCCATCTGGGTTTCAGCAGTTTTCTGATTTTTTGCATCATCAGTGTGCATCGTGGCTTGTTCAATAGAAATTCATATTTGCCCTAAATTATTTGACTTGACAGATTGATCTTGTATATTCTTAGCTTTTTAAAGAGATGTTCTTCTAGCTATGAGTTATGTACGCAAAAAAGTTTGCAAATTCGAGTGTCTATGCTGAAAGGGTGGAAGAATTTGCCTTGCAAGTTCTTAGAACTTGAATTCTTCTTAAAACTGTTGGATTTTTAAGTGCAATGGGGGAATATAAGTGTTATTCAGTGCAGCCAGCTATATAAATCCATTTTATCATTCTATTCGATTTAGTGATATTTTTCAAGAATAAAAACAACTCTAAATTGTTTTTTTATCATCTCACTCTAAGTTTCGCAATGAAACTCTAAATTGTTTCTTTATTATCTCACTTTAAGTTTTCTAAACCTTTTTTTGTTTCTTTCCTTCAACCCTAGCTAATTGATATTTATTTACGGTTGCTTTATATGACCTATTTTTTAAGTATTCCAATCACCTTAGGTATATTATTTTTGATATTCCATGTATTGTACCTACTTTTTTGACTGTCTACTTATGGCTTCTGTATTCTCGATCAAATTTAAAAANATTTCACTCTAAGTTTTCTAAGCCTTTTTTTTTTTCTTTCCTCCAACCCTAGCTAACTGATATTTATTCAAGGATGCTTTATATGATCTATTTTTTAAGTATCCAAATCATCATAGATATATTATTTTCGATATTTCATGTATTGTATCTTCTTTTTTGATCGGGCTTCTGTATTCTTGATTAAACTTAAAATTTTAATGTTACAGAGACTAGGAATGCTTGCAATCCACCCCCAAGGGCCACATCTAAGAAGCTTGCATCTTCTTTTCGCTGTTTTTCCTTGAAAAAGACTGGAGAACCTATAGAATAAACTGAATACCTACAGCAGCCAGAAAATGGTTCTTTTGAGGACCTTGAGACAGCATATGTAGCTCATATCTGCTTGACTTGGGAGGTGCTTTACTGCAAATACATATGGCTGAGCCAGAAAATTTCGTGCCAACCAGAAAATCCTTCTGTTTACTACTATAGTGCCCAGCAATATCAGCAATTTCAGGTTCTGTTGCAGAGGTTTATTGAAAATGAACCTTTCGAGCAGGGGTCAAGGACTGAAGCTTATGCTCGAATCAGATATTCATTACCTAAGCTATTGCAGGTTCCCTGCATACAAGGTAAAAATCCTATTTTTCATATTCCAAAAATAACTATATAAAGTCAGCTATATGAATCTATTTTTATTATTTCACTTGATGTAGTGCAATATATTCCTTAAGTAGAAGAAATTTAAATAATTTTCTTATCATATTTTGAGAACAGATGGCTTAAACTAGATTATGTTTAGCTTCTCAAAAGGTGGTAAACTTATTAACTCCAATGAACATGGAGTGATTGCCGAGCTTTTTCTTTTGTCGATCTATAAGGTGATATGCTTCTTGTTGTTCAGGTTCATGGCAAAATGCTGTTGAGGGAGATGAAACACAGGTTCAGGTCCTTGGCCGTGATCTAATTAGAGTTATTGAGAGTTCAATCATGACATTCTTTGTCTTCTTAGATATGAACAAGAAGAAACCAAATGGTTTTCTCAATCTATGTGGTAGTCGGAATCAAATTGCTACTCCTCTTGGACAACTTCAATCTGTTGTTGAAGAGGTTAGGCTTTCGGGTGCCACCTTTTCTTTAGTCTTCGAAAGTTGATGTCAGTTTGTCTTCATTTCCCTAATTTCAGTGAGTCTTTGCTGCTTTTACAAACTTTGGATTTTCTTTCTTCTTTTTGCTCCTTTTTTGCTTTGATATAATGGCTTTGCCCAACGGTTAGGTCATTCCATTGTTATTTAGAGCTCCAATGTTAAAACTACAGAATTATTAGCATTGCAACATATTTGTAGTTCTTACCCTTTATATTAATGGCATTCATGATTATAGTAATGATAATCCCCTGCTCCTCTGTATATTGAGCTGCCTAGTTTTGTATTAGTTTCTGGTAGTTGTCAGTGCAGTCACAATTTTGAATGTCTGATTCATTGCTGATGGGTTTATACCTTGCTGTGATCTTCAAAATCTATGCAAAAACCAATATTAGGGTAGACTTGGTGGTCGGGTACCACTAGGCTAATGACCTAAATTATTGACTACAAGTTTGTATAGACATCAAACTGGCTTTTGATACATTGTAAATTATTATGCTTCTGTTATCTGGTAGTTACTTTCCCAGCTAGGCTCTTGTTCCTTGGGCAACGGACAATCCCCCACCCCACTTTGCACGCTCGGGACAAACTCTGGGCACATGATCTCACCCACAAAGGCTATGCACTGAGCAAGTCCAAGCACACAGCATTAAGAATTGAACTCGTTATCACGGATCCAACCACAATGCCCCAAGTTGCCATCGCCAACTGCACTACCAAAACTTTAAAAACAAAGCACCATAGGCTTGATGGAAAAAATTTTGAATCAACATTAGCTAACAACTATAGATGTTAATATATCTAGGTAGGCAACCTTTGCCCAAATGATTCGTGTCAGTTGGGCAATAAAATGACATGAAAAAATATGTTACAAAAATGGAATGTTAAGATTGATGAGTGGAGTCTCATTAAAAATATAAAATAAAAACTGATTAAATTTTAGAAGTTTTATTTATAGAAAATATAAACCAAATAAAGTACCAGTGAGAAAATGTTGGTTGTGGTTGGAGGAAAGAAAGGATGTGGTAAACCTATTAAAACCTAGAGTGATTTGATAAAAATAATTTAGAATTTTATTGTTTTCGAACGATATTACCTTAAGCAAAGGAATAACAAAAATGAATTTATATAGATATCCCAATTTGTAGACTTAAGGTGGTGGTGTTAATGGCGGCTAACATCTCTGCTATGCTACTGTTTTTCCTGGCAACTTAAGAAACATTTGAAACACAAGGAACTGCAAAAGAAGAGAAAAGGCTGGAAGAAGCACTCATGGCCCTCCACAGATGAGGAAGTGGAGCTCTTTTTTGGACTCATTGACATCAAAGCTGTATCCAGAGTTCTAAGAATGGTGAAGATCACAAAGGAGCAATTGCTTTGGTGTGAAGACAAGATGAAGAAGCTAGTTTTTACAGAAGGGAAGCTGCAGAGAGACCCATCTCCCATCCTTTTCCCTTCTTGATTGCTTCTTCATCTATTCTCCCATCTCAATTGGTAATAGAATTGTTCAGAATCCAGTTTTGTTAGTTTTGGTCTATCTAATATGATTTACCTTGATTTAAACTCAGGATTGTCTATAACTAATGTCACTTTATGAACTTGTCTTTGATTAAGATGCAATTTATGAACTTGGTCACTTTATGAACTCCGTGCCTAAGAAGCCGACGCAATTTCCATTGAAGCCAACTTCAGTGTTTCCTAATGTTAGAAATTTATGTGGCTAAAACAACCACAAAAGCGGAATTTAGAATCGATTAATATACCTCCGGCCATTTGGTGCTCTGTTTTCGGACTTGTGATTTGGACCGGCTCCGTACTTTTGGATACTCCTTCACTCATTTAGATGGTGTATTGCTTGAGTTGGGTGCCAGGGACAAAGCCAGAAGGCTCAATTTATAGGCGAAACCATCACCCGCCTCAACCGAGCGTTTTATACTCAAACCGACCAAAATTGATTAATTAACTTAATAGGAGAGTTATCACTACTTAATGGACTGTAAATGCTTCAGCAATTAACTGAGAAAAACGCCAAATGATGATGAATCGATCGAGGAAAGCGAATCGGTATCAAACCCTGATTCGGCTCGAAATCGGCTTCAGACAAGCATTCGTGGCTCGCGGCTTGGCGGCTCGTGGGCCAGCTCAAGGGCTCGGGCCGGCTCAGCATTTGGGCTGAAGCCCATATTTTTCCACTTGGTCCATATTTAACTTGATGTGATAATCAAATTCATCAATTTTTAAACTTAAAAAATAAATATATGAATCATGGCGATAAGTCTTCTAATAATGAGTAATATCTTCCATGTATTACAATATATTAATTTCTCAAGTCATCCGGTAACTTTACTTTATGAATAAACCCTATATTTATTCTTTGTCCAACTTAATTATATTCTCAAATTAATTAATGTGTACACAATTTTGAGAAATATCATAACAATAAAATAAGAATTTACAACATCATTGTCCATACAATGAAAATTACAAAATGAAACTTAATTCCATTTCAGTTACAAGATCCTTGAACCTTAATGGTAGCAAGCTTTTTGTCAAAGGATCAGCGATCATTAATTCAGTACTGATATGCTCAATAGCAATTTCCTTTCCTTTAATACGCTCATTTATAGCTAAAAATTGAATGTCGATGTGTTTATTTCGACTGCTACTTTTGTTATTTTTAGTCAGGAAAATAGCAGCTGAATTATCGTAAAATATCTTTAATGGCCTTGAGATGGAATCAACCACTCTAAGCCTAGACATGAAATTTCTCATCCATACACCATACTTTGTAGCCTCGAAACAAGCAACGAACTCGGCCTCCATAGTGAAAGTAGCAATCAAAGTTTGCTTTGCACTCCGCCAGGATACAGCTCCACCGGCAAACAAAAATATGTAACCGGATGTTGATTTACGTGAATCAACGCATCCAGCGAAGTCTGAATCGGAGTACCCCAAAACTTTCAGATTGTCGGTCCGTCTATATGTAAGCATGTAGTCTTTGGTACCTTGAAGATACCTCATGACTTTCTTGGCAGCTTTTCAGTGTTCGATTCCTGGATTACTCTGAAATCTTCCCAACATTCCAACTGCAAATGCTATGTCAGGTCTTGTACATACCTGAGCATACATCAAACTTCCAACAACGGAAGCATATGGAATGTTCTTGATCTGTTCCCGTTCCAAATCATTTTTCGGGCATTGGCTCAAATTGAGCCTATCACCCTTCACAATGGGTGCTACACTTGGTGAACAATCTTTCATCCGAAATCTCTCTAAAACCTTATTGATATAGGTCTCTTGAGATAAACCCAGAACACAACGTGATCTGTCTCAATGTATCTTTATGTCAATGACATAAGATGCATCACCTACATCATTTATTTTAAAATTTTTAGAGAGAAATTATTTCACCTCATACAACAACCCTTTATCATTGGATGCAAGTAAAATATCATCCACATATAAGGCAAGGAAACAAGTATTACTCTCACTGACCTTCTGGTATATACATTGATCCAAAATATTCTCTTCAAAACCGAATGAAGAGATAATTTTATCAAATTTCAAATACTATTGACGGGATGCTTGTTTCAATTCATATATGGACTTTTTTAATTTGCATACCAATTATTCACCATCACTAGAAGAGAATCCTTCTGGTTGTTTCACATAAACCTTTTCCTCTAGATCACCATTTAAAAATACTGTTTTCACATCCATTTGTTGTAATTTCATATCAAAATGAGCAACCAATGCCAAAATTATACGAAGAGAGTCATTTTTAGATACAGGAGAAAAAGTCTCCTTGTAATCAATTCCTTCTTTCTGAATATATCCCTTAGCAACGAGTCTTGCCTTATATCTTTCAATATTACATAATAGTCTCTCTTTATTTTAAAGACCTATTTACACCCTATGGCTTTCGTCCTTTTAGGCAATTCAACAAGATCTCAGACTCTATTACTACTCATGGAACACATCTCTTCTTTCATGGCATTGTACCATAATTGTGATTTATTATAACTTATGGCTTATAAAAATATTTCATGATTATTTTCAACTCCCACATTGTAGTCAGACTCTTTAAGATATACAACATAATCACTAAGGATTGCTGACTTTCTCATTCTAGAAGACCTTCTTAATGTTGTATCGTCATCCTCAACAGGAGTATATTGTACAACTATTTCAGACAAATCCTAAATTTCATGGTCAACTGGAATAGAATTAGTATTTTATGGAATGACAATGATTAGTTGTTCAACACCAGATTGATCTTGAGGGGTGTTGTGTACATCAATTAACCTATCATATGAAGTGGAGGATTGTGAATCCAAAAAATCAGTTCTTGATCGTTTTCTCCTACTCATTAAGTCATTCTCAAAAAATTTTGCATTTCTTGATTCCACAATCCTAGTGGTATGAGATAGACAGTAAAATCTGTATCCCTTAGACCGTTCAACATATCCAATGAAATGCTCATTTATAGTCCTTTGGTCCAATTTCTTCTCATGTGGGTTATAAATTCTTACTTCAGATGGGCATCCCCATACGCGTATATGTTGCAAACTCGGTTTTCAACCTTTTCATAACTCAAAAGGAGTTTTTGGAACAGCTTTTGTTGGGACCCGGTTTAATATGTGCACCGCCGTTTTAAGAGCTTCACTCCACAAAGATTTTAAAAGTTCGGAGTTACTTAGCATTCTCCTCACCATGTCCAATAATGTTCGATTTTTTTCTTTTTATTACACCATTTTGGTCCGAAGAATCAAGTATAGTGTATTGGGCAACAATCCCATGTTCTTGAAGAAACTTTGTAAATGGATCAGGGATTTGTCCATCTTTAATATATCTACCATAATACTCTCCACTTCTATCTGATCTTATAATTTTAATATTTTTTTAATTTATTTCTCTACTTATGCTTTAAATGATTTAAAGGCATCTAAGGCTTCATATTTATTATGAAGCAAGTAAAGATACATATATCGTAAGAAATCATCAATAAATGTGATAAAATATTTTGGGCCATATGAGTCTATATCAGGACTACAAATATCAGTATGTATGATCTCTAATATGTCCGAACTCCTTTTGGCATTTTTGTCAGTCTTGTTGGTCTGCTTTCCTTTAATGCAATCCACACAAGTCTCAAAGTCAGTAAAATTTAGAGTATTAAGTATCCCATCATTTACTAATCTTTTAATTCTATCAATAAAAATATGTCACAATCTCCTATGCCACAACATCAAGGAACATTCATTCATAACACATCTTTTAATTCCATTATTAGCATGCACAGTATTGAAAGAGATATTATTTTATAAATTTAAATAATAAAAATTATCAGACAGTGTACCATTTTCAATAATATCAGACTTATAAGTTAAACTGAATAATGAGTCTGAAAATATAAACGAATATCCAAAGAGTACAAGTCTAAAAATAGAAATCAAATTTATAGAGAAATTTGGAATATAAAAGGTCTTTTCCAATGTCAAAACAAAACCACTACTCAAAATTAAGTTGTATGTCCCAATGGACTCTACATGTCGAGAGTAGAGTATTTAAAGTAAATGATTGTTGGTCTGCACCTGCTCCATCAATCGTTGAAAGAAAGGCGTTGGCGCCCCACCTGTCGTCCTATTAACCAGGGTACCAGCAGCGTAGTCCTGGCCAGAAGAAGTGGCGTCTCTAGTGGGATCGCTAGCTTGGGCTCACGTATTCACCATTGCGGATGAATTTGGCAGTGAAAAGAGAGCGTTGTGAGGAATTGTGGTTGGCTTTTTGTAAGCCCTTCCCACAAACGGCGCCAATGATGCGTCATTGGATCTGAACTTTGAACAGATTTGGGTTGATCCGCTTGCCCTGGTTTCGACTCCATTCACTGAGTTTGGATCCTGCACACCACTACAACTAACAGGAGGCCAGTGTGTCAGCAGATTATTGTCCCACCGAAAACACTCCGACGTTAAAGTCAGTAAACAGCCTACAAAATCTGAGAAGGTAACTGTAAATGAAAATTTAGAAAGTGAGTATGAGAGTGTGTGGATTTTCAAATGAAAGAGAGGCAATGCCGTCTCTTGAATCTGGTTGGTGGGTGAAGGCAGTAGGCGTATGTCAACAAGAGGAGCGCCTGTATGCCTTTGATTGATGTTCTTTCTATCAGCCTGTTAGGAAGCTTTGCAGAGTGAGAGTATGAAATCGTTCTGGGCTGCATAGTTGAGAGCACAGTAGCAGGTATTGTGTGAGTGGTTCTTTGCGTGTGTTCTGAATGAGAATTCTAAGGCTTACTTAAATGGCGGTAAGGTAATCTTCCTTGTTTGAAAGGTGTGATCCCCTGCACCATTTTGAGCGACCTTCCTTCTGCAGGAAGGCGCAGATTGCCTAACTTGCTGAGATTGCTTCCTTTCCTGACGGTCAGCGGCTTTCCAAATTGCCCACCTTCCTTTCATGCACTCTACCGTTGAGAGCCCCAATTGGCAGAAAATTAAAAAAATCTGGCGCCTTTCTTATGGGAAGGGCGTTGATTTTGTCGATATCCTTTTTGGGTGTTGGTTGAGTTTATGGAAGGTGATGGTTAGGGAAAGAGCCGTTGCTGGCCATCTGCTGGGTCATGAGTCCAAGTGGGCTAAGCCCATGAAAAGCCTTTTCATTTTTGGCCTGTTGCCACGGTGATTCCGGTCAACGCACGGGTTGGCCGTCCTGGGCGCTAGTTGGCCGCCCGCCTGTGCCTTAGTCGGTCAACGTTGGCGTTGACCATCGGGCGAGCGTTTAGGCCTTTCAGGATTTGGGTCTTCACCTCCTGTTGGGCCAACGTTGGAGTTGGCCATCCAACAGGCTATTTGAGCTTTCTTTGACTGTTG
>JAODPA010053820.1:0-11456 GCA_025585075.1 Nepenthes mirabilis
TATTACGTCATTGGATCCTTACTCTGATAGGGACGAGGATCCCACAATAATACCAAGTAGTACGTGTGCGAAAAAGGAGAAGAGAGAGAGAGTGACACGTGGAGTTTTACGTGAAAATCTTTTTTTTTAAATGAGAAGAAAAAATCACATGATTTTAGTTTGAAAATTAGTTTCACTATAATGTGTTCGATTACAGGGGGTAGAGGAGTAGAATGTATAAAAACTCTAAGGAGTCGCTATTACAACACAAGTCCCCACTTCCTCTCTCTCTATAGTGCAGATTGGCTCTTTTGATCTACTTTTATAAGAGTTAAGAGTCTTAAATTTCGGATCCCTTGACAAGTGTAAAGTGAATACTTATATAGTGGGCAAAACTTTCTACATGGAGCTACCACGCGGCACTAGCGTGTGCAGAAAGTCCTGCCACAAACTCTATAAATTCATTCTGTTGTGTCAGGGAGATTGCGTGCACGTGGGCTGACTCTACGAGACGTCACGTCACGCACGCACCGAAAGCCGTCATTCTTTGTACAGGTTGCGTGTTACAAGGTGCGCGTGCCTTTAGTGATGTCACCAATGAGTTGGTGTTCTCGTCCGCTGTTGGCCGCTATCTGCGATATGTTCGCGAGTCTTTGGGCCTCTTAGGCCTTATCTGCCATGTTGACCTCTTAGGCCGCGTGAGCTTCTTGAGCCATTCAGGGACATGGACTCATTTTGTGGAAATGGGCTTTATGTTTAAACCTCGGGTGGATCCGCTACTCATCACTAGCTTCCATGCCAAAAGTTTAAGGATCTCAATCTTTGGCATGTTAGCTATCTGCGAAAATGTCCCAAACGTCACGTGAAGGCGTTCTGCACTAGGAGTCTATCCGCGCCCTTTATCCGCGTCCGCCGCCTAGCTGTTACTTCACGCTGGCATGCGTCCTTCTTTATGGAAAATATCCGAGGACTTTGTTGGGAGTGAAAACTCCGGGGCCACTTTTTTTTTGGAACCAGCAGTTTGACGAAAGTTCCTGAGGACCTCTTGATGTAATCCGTCAGATCCCAAGGTCTGAGGATTTACATCGAGTCTGAGATGTTGCTGCTTATGTCAACTGGTCACTGTTGGAAAATATATCCGAGGATTTACAAAGTCCTCGAGCATCGTTGACAATAGCTGAATTGTCTGCGGCTGAAAGTTGCCTTTCTCGAGCGCAAACTCTTCAACTGTCCGCGTACATTTAATTGGTCGGCCTGATAAACAGCCTGACAAAACATCATCCGTGAATTCTCCCTCCAGGTCCGAAGAGTTGGCCTGCGCCGCCAATGGGTGCATTTAAAGCGCACTAACCTTGCAAATTAAATGCGCGTCGCGTTGCCACCTTGGGAATGAAAACGCCATCATTGCTTACGTCCCATAGGGGGCTGACACGTGGCAAGGTGATTAATACGTGCGCCTTTTGAATTTCGGGCATTTAAATTCCTTCTCTCCCCCACTGTTTCCATTCACATCTTCGTTGAAAGCTCATAAGTTTCCAACCCTTCTATGCATTCTCTGCGATTTCCTTCTCTCTTCTCCTCGTTTTCTTTGCCATTTCTGGTTATTCTTCGATAGCACCAGGGGTAAAGGATTTCACCTCTTCACTGACTCTGATGGACCTCGAGGCCATCATGGTTCGGTACGAGATCCCTAATTCGATGGGCATGTTGGTTCCCGAGGCCCATGAAAGGGCTTGTATTTTTTCTGATGGTTTCGTCACCGTCTACAAAGTCCACCTTAAAGGTGGTCTTCGTTGTCATAAGGCACTGAAATTTTATGAGATAATGTGGGACCTCGGAGTCCCTGTTGCCAAACTCTAGCCAAATGTCGTCAAGTATTTGGTCTCGCTCTGTGTTTTTGTGCACAGCCATAAAATGCCCTTCAATGTCTTAGCGTTGAAGGCCATCTTGATGTTTTCCCATACTCAAGATTGGATTGTGGTCACCCCTTGCCCTGAGTTCCTTGCCCTCAGTGGGGGGAATCCTGATTCTATCAAACGGTGGAAGGATAAATTTTTCTTTTTGGGTATTCATGAGCACTGGGCCCTCCCCAATGAGTGGGAAAATGTGGAATCCAAATTTTGTGAGGACTCCACACCTAAGGAGAGGGTTGTTGTGGAGGACTTCATAGATTTGCTGTTGGCCAACCTTGGTTCTTTTCACGAGAACAAGAAGAATAAGTGGTTGGGGCTTGAATCCTTGGCGCAAGCCAAGTGGGGAGACCAGTCCGAGGGCTCTGGCGTTTCCTTTGCTCCGAAGAAGAAGTAGAAGCTGAAGAAGAAATGGTCGGCTTTGAGGATCGATGAGGTGTCCGAGTCGACAGCCAAAAGTTGTCGGACTGAAATCTTGGAATGTCCGACGGCGATCGTCGAGTTCCCCTCTTCGTCCGATGAAAATGATACCATGATTGAGTGCCTGATCAGGAAAAAGGTGCCAATCCTGGGAGCTGGGGATGCCAGTCCGTCAATGGTTGTAGCTCCTATTGTGCATTCTTCTGAGGCCGCGAGCATGCACATGGAGTCACCAGTTGCCTCTCCTTCGCCTTACGAGCCTGTGCCTAATATCTCATTTGTTTTTGTTGGTGAGGTCTCCGACTGGATGGACAATCCATTTGAGAACAACACTGAGGAGCAAGCCGCTGGGGAGGCTGAGACGACTTGGGCTGACGAAGCAGTGGTGATGATTACGATGCATACTCTGAGACTGCTGTGGCCGAGAAGACTTATGCGACTGTAGAGCTGTCATGCTTTGAAATCCAAATCAACAGCCCCATGATGATATTGTCCGAGGTCCATGAGGAGACACTGGTCGAGGACGTTGTTAGGGCTCCATGCACTGTTGAAGTCAAGACTAGGGCTGCGGAGCAGGCTGAAGCTATTAAGCCCCCAATCTTTGGTCTTCATAGAGCTTCCCCTTCATCTGAGACCAGGGTTGAGATTCTTGTGGCGCTTGGTACTAAGCCATAAGAGTCTGAGGCCCCTAGGGAGGAGAGCCCAGCTAGCGGCTCCCTCGTCTCCTAGGTAACCTTCTGTCCTCCCTTAGCCTTTTAGTTTATTTGCTTCCTTCCACTCATGCCTTAATTGCTTGGCCTACCTTCGTAGTTCTAATAGCTAGTTGGAAACCTCGAGCAGTTCATCAGTGGTGTTGCCTAGACTTATTTTGAGTTGGAGTTCTTCAAAGCCACTGGAGAGGCCAACAAACGTTTGGAGACTGAGCTTGCTGAGGCCAAGGAAAAAATTGCCTTCCTTGAGGATACATTGGGTTTTTAGCAAGTTCAGTTCAGGTTGTTGTGGGATAGAACCTCCTACTGGAGGTGTTAAGGATTTCAGTCAAAGCTGTGGAAATAGTACCAGCACTAGAGGGAAAGTACTGGGACGTCATTAACTTGTGCCACCGAGTGATGAGGTTGTTGCGCCCACAATTTCCTACAACCATGTTCGATCCTCGAAATGCCAGTGCTACATACTCGAGGGACTTGTATGGTCTCCTAGGAAGTGAGTTCCCTAGCCCTTTTCAGCTTGGGCTATCAAGTGGACCCCAACCTTTTGGGCAGTTAGGATCCCCGGAGCAAGTGGGGCCTTCTAGATTGCCGGGCCAGCAGCAGCAAGGGGCTTCTCCTCAACCAGAACCTTCTGAGGGCTGCTTGTAAACTTAAGTTGTAAAGTTTTTTTTTATATACATTGTGGATACTATAAACTCAAAGTGTTAATGAAATTCACTTTTCTTTTGCAATCCTTCATCCAGGTTGTCTTATATGTGTGTGGTTCTTTCATGACATACTATTAAAGAAACTTGGTCTTTTATTAGTTTAATATCTGAACCTTTTGGCCATCTTAGGCTGAAGATACCACCTCTAAGGTCATCACATGCTTATCCTTTTAAGTCCCCTAAGTTTTAAGTTCAATCTCTAGGGTAGCTTAGCATAGTGGCCAAGTTTTAAATTCGACCCCTAGGACTGCTCGGACACAGTCGAGTTTTGAGTATGCCCTCTTGGACCCCTTGGACATAGCCGAGTTTTAAGTATAACCTCTTGAGCCGCTTGAGTATAGCTGAGTTTTGATTTAGGGGAAGCCTAGGACTCGTTACTTTATGAAATAATATGCGAACACTCTGTGAAACGATAACTAAGTACGAACTCTTATTTTATTAATAAAACGTGATACAAGCATGTGATTCGATCGGTATACCTGTGCATTTTACAAGCTTATTAATAATATTTTTTGAGGTGAGTAGGGTTTCATATCTGTGGGACAAGCCTTCTTTTCTTGGTGCGTAGCTTGTATGGTTCGTTTCGAAAAATGGCTGAGGCTAAGAACGACTCCTTCCAATTTGAGGAGAGCTTGTTCCGGCCAGTATTTTTATCGGCGGCCTCAAAGCTCTTCAACACCAGGTCTCCTACTTCAAACTGACGTACTTTTACTTTCTTATTGTAATACCGGGTGACCTTCTGTTGGTAAGCCGCAATCCGTAAACTTGCTGTGTCTCGGGCCTCTTCAAGAAGGTCTAGATTTTCCTAGAGTTTTCGTTCATTATTGAGTGGGTCAAAGCTTTCCACCCGGAGGCTTGGCAGCCCGACTTTCACTGGGATGACTGACGCGACCCCATAACATAGGTTAAAAGGAGTTTCTCGTGTTGGTTCCCTTGGAATTGTTCTGTAATACCATGCACTGATGGCAGCTTGTCAACCCACGAACCCCTAGCGTGCTCCAATTTCGTCTTTAGTCTATGTAGTATTGTATGGTTTGTGATCTCCACCTGACCATTGCATTGTAGGTACATGTTTGATGTATATACTAACATTATCCTTAGGTTGGTACAATACTTGGTGAACCTTTTTTGGAGAACTGGGTCCCATTATCAGCCACAATGCACTCTAGAATCCTGAACTAGCACACAATGCTTGCCTAATGAACTCTATCGCATTCCGCTCGGTTATGCGAGCTAATGGCTTGGCCTCAACCTACTTCGTGATGTAGTCGATTTCGATGATTAAAAACTTTCTTTGTCTGGATGCTATCGGTAGTAGCCCAAGTATGTCCAGTCCTCATAGCACGAAGGGTCAGGGTTATTGCAGAACTTTGAGTTCCTCATGCGGCTAGTAGGTAAAGTTGCCGTGGACTTGACAATTCTCGCATTTTCATACGAAGTCCATGGCGTCGTACTTCATGGTTGGTCAGTAGTATCATTATCTCATTAACTTGAATGCAAGGTTCTTGTCTTCAATGTGGAATCCACAAATCCCGATATGTACCTCTCTGAGGGCCTAATCAGCCTCTTCTGGAGTGAGGCACCTCAGGTAGGGGGTAGAGAATTCCTGGTAATACAGTCGACCGTCCATGATAGCATACTACCCTGCCATCTTATTTACCTTCCTGATTTCTTCTGCATCTTCAGGCAATATTCTATCAGATAAGTACCTTAGGCAGGGGGTCATTAGTTATTGACCTTGGATACCCGCATACTTCTGTCTCGGAAACATCTACGCTAGGTTTGTTGAGGATCTCATGCATTCTTTGGGCATAGTGCTCTAGGTTTCTCAAGGTTGCAACCTTTGTTAGCTGATCAACCTTCGCATTTTCTTCTCGTGAGATGTGGAGTATTTTTACCTTCTCAAAGGCTGACATTTTCACATTCACATTTTCACAACAACTTGGATAGTTGTGGGCTATTGGTTTCGAAATTTTCACAGATTTGATTGATGACTAACTCAGAGTCACTGTAAACAATCAGGTCCTTGGCCGAGCACTCATTCGCTAACCGTAATCTTGCAAGTAAAGCATCGTACTCCGCGGCGTTGTTAGTTATTGAAAACCCGAGGACCATCGAGTATTTTATCTCTGATCTCTCAGGCGTCTTTAGCATAATGCCAACTCCACAACCATCTTTCATTGATGAGTCGTCCACGTTCAAGGTCTAGATCGCTGGGTTGTGTAATTTTTTAGCATCACAAATGCCCGAAGAGTCCTGAGTTGTTATTGTGATTTCTAGAATAAAGTCTGCCAGGGCTTGACCTTTTAAGGCATATCTTAGACAGGACTCTATGTCAAACTCACCCAACTCGATGGCCCACTTAACTAACCGTTTTGATATTTTTGGCTTCTACATAATCGCTCTTAAGGACTGGTTAGATAGGATTACTACTTTGTGTGCCTGAAAGTATGGCCTCAATTTCCGAGCAGAATACACGAGCCCTAAAGCCATCTTTTCTGCATGAGAATACCTTGTCTCAATGTCATCTAAGATCTTACTGATGTAATATATAAGCTGCTACTTGCTGTTCTACTGACTAATTAAGGCTGAACTCAGGGCTTTGTTTGAAACCGAAATGTATAGGTACAACTCCTTACCTGTTTGGGGAGAAGTCAACAGGGGAGGACTTGATAGGGACTCCTTGAGTTCTTTAAAGGCTTATTTGCAGTCAGTCGTCCATTAGAAGCCGTTAGTTTTTATCCTTCTCAGGGCCTTGAAAAATGGCAAGTACTTCTCGGCCAGCTTGACCATGAAGCGTGACAACACTACCAATCTCCCAGTAAGCTTTTGAAATTCTTTCACGGTTCGAGGGGATTTCATGTTAAGGATGACATTGATATTTTCTGGATTTGCTTCAATCCCTCAGCGTGAAATAATGTAGCCCAAGAATTTTTTAGATGTCACTTTAAATGTACATTTGGTTGGATTGAGTTTTATCTGGTATGTTCTTAAGACATTGAAGGTCTCGTCCAGGTCTCGGATGTGGTGGTTGGTTACTTTGCTCTTGACGAGCATGTCGTCCACATAGACCTCCACATTCCTTTCATTCTGGACCTAGAATATTTTATTCATGAGTCTCTAATAAGTAGCACCAGCATTCTTGAGTTCGAAAGGTATGACTTTATAATAGTAGGTCCCCTGGTCGATCATGAATGACGTGTACTCATCGTCTTTGGGACTCATCCTTATTTGATTGTAACCTAAGTACGCGTCCAGGAAGCTTAATAGCTCATGGTTGGATGTCAAGTCTACAAATGAATCAATCTTCGGGAGCGGGAAGCTATCCTTTGGGTACACCTTATTAATATCTGTGAGGTCTACGTATATCCTTTACTTTCCATTATTCTTTTTGACCATTACAACATTGGACAGCCAATTTGGATAGTGTACTTCTCTCATGAATCCTGTGTCCAGGAGCTTCTTTACCTCCTCCTGTATTGCCACCAATTTTTTCACTGAATAGTTCATTCTTTTTTATCTAACAGATTTATGACTGGGATCTAGGCACAATTTATGGACCATTATTTCAGTCGTTATCTTTGGCATGTCATTAGAAGTTCAAACAAAAACGTCAGAGTTCTTCTATAGGAAGCTGATAAGCTGGCCCTGGAAAGTTTGAGGTAGAGAGCTTCATATCTGGATGGCATTTTCTGGTTCTCCGGGATCTAGAAGGATTCAGTCGATGGCTTCTCCAGACTCGACCTGATGCAATATCGTCTCATCCCGAAAGTCCAAGTCTTCGATGGGCTAAGGAAGTGGCGTCTAGGTGATTTGGGACAGGTAGTATGTCAGACCGATAATCTGATCCCTGAGGACCTTCCCAATCTCGTGTGGTGTTGGAAACTTCATCTTCAAATGTGGGATTGAGGTTATGATTTCGAATGCGGCCAGGTAAGGGTGTCCAAGGATTGCGTTGTAGATTAAGGGTCGGTCTACTACCAGGAAGGAAAGGGTCCTTGACGATATCCTCGGATGGGTCCCTAATGTGACCTCAAGTTGGATGACTCCTTGCACTGGTACTTGTTCGTTGTATAACCCATAGAAGGGTCCCTCTATTGCCATCATCTGGCTTCTTTGGAGACATAATTTAAAGAAAGTATCATGATAGAGAATATTGTTTGAGCTTTCATTATCAATAAATACTTGTTTCATCTAACAGTCTAAGATATTGTGAGAAACGAGTGCAGTTACAACCACGGGGTCAGAATGGGGGATATTACATGGGTTATATCTTCATAACAAAAACTAATGACCTCATCCCTAGATTCTACCCAAAATTTCTTATTCTTTGCCTCTAGATCTTCTAGAGCACTGCCTCTGGCCCCACAGGTGGATATCATGTTAACCACTTTCGCAGCCACTCTACCTCTTAGCTGATCAACCTCTCCTGATTCAGTTATTTCGGATGATTGTCCGGATCCTTGCAGGAGACGGTTGAGGTAACCTCTCTTAATCAGCTCCTCAATCTCGTTCTGCAACATCCGATATCCTCAGTACCGTGGCCTCCGCAACGGTGGTAGTGACAGTACTTGGACTGGTCACCAGCTTTTGGGTTCTTCAGCGCCTTAGGCCACTTCAAAATCTTTTCATCCCGAATCTGTATCAGGATATTGGTACGCAAGTCGTTCAATGGAGTAAGGTTTATGGGCCTATATTCCCCTATGAGCGTTCTGTCCAAACTTCTGGAGCTTCTTCGGCGTTCAGGATCCTTGTCGGTCTTTGTGTCTTCTCTTTCCATCCACTGCTCTTGGAGGGTGGCTCTCCGTCTAACCGGATCTCTCTGTATCATTTGCTTTTTCGACCGCAATGTAAGCTCTTGCTATACTCTTAGCCTCCCTGAATGTCTGCGGGCCCTTGTGCACGAGGTGTTTGAAGAAGCTATCTCCCTCCAGTGCGGACAAGAAAGTCGTCAGCTTGACCCTATCAGTCAGCTTCGGGATCTGCCTGGCCTCGGATATGAAGCGGGATAGAAAGCTCTTCAGGCTCTTCCTAGCCTCTTACTTTACACGAGTAAGGTGTTATGGTTGCTTCTCAATCCTTTGACTGGGAGCGAATTGGGAGAGGGAGGCTTCTGCCAACTCGTTGAATGATTGGATGGAGTCCACAGGTAGCCCATAGAACCAGATCCTCGTATCTTCGTTGAGTGTCAAGGGGAAGCATTGGTGCATCATCGTCTCATCCATGCCTTGAAGGCTCACATGCTCACGAAAGTAATCAAAGTGGTCAATTGGATCTACACTTCCATCATAGATGTCAAAGTTTGGCATTTTGAACTTTAGAGGAAGCGGCTTTATCCTAATTTTCGTTGTGAACGGAGACCTATGGAGGTCAACAGCTCCTCCCTCAGTATTGCCAAAGACTCGGCGAAACACTTTCTCAAGCTTCCCCTCCACTTGAGGTGAAGCCGCCATTTTCTTCTCGTTGAGATAATTCGTAGGGGTCTTGCGCAGCTTGCCACCCCGGATGGCTTCCTATCCTCGTTGGGACCTCTTCTCAAGGCACTGCCCCTGAACAGCATTTTTCTGGTTGCCGCAGACAGCGAGGGTTTTGCCTCTCTGGGCTTTCCTGCTGTATCCGTGGGCCTAAGCGCCCTTGAAGGCGCGATGGGGCTTTACCGCTCGATGCAACCTGCATCCCATTGTCCTTGTGTTGAGCGACTTGTTTTGAGGGGTGTTTCTTGCCCTTCCCTTTTCTCTGGGATGTCGCGATTTGGGAGGCCTTAGCAGGCGCCTCCTTCAGCCGCGTGTCCATCTTCGAGCAAATGTTCTGGATGACCTTAGACACATTGTCCATCCTCAAAGCCAACGCCCGCACATATGGATCAGGGTGATCCTCTACCCTCATGCAGGGAGGAAGGCTGTTGCCACACGTGTCAGCTTCTCTAACAGGTGCACTGGTCTGTCCTCTTGTGTTCACCATTTCTCTCCTTTTTTTTCTTAAAAAACATGTTGAACTGACTTTTCATAACGTTTCTCATAGACGGCGTCAATTGTTGCGTCCTCGGATCCTTGTTCTGATAGGGACAAGAACCCAACAGTAACACCAAGTAGTACGTATGCGAAAAGGAAAGAGAGAGAGTGGCACGTGGAATTTGACATGGAAACCCTTCTTTTTAAATGAGAAGGAAGACCACGGGACTTTGGTCTGAGAACTAATTTCACTATAATGTGTGCGATTACAAGGGGCAGAGGACTAAAATGTATAGAAACTCTAAGGAGTCGCTCTTACAACGCGAGTTCTCACTTCCTCTTTCTCTATAGTGCAGATTGGCACTTTTGCTTTTTCTCTTGATGTGCTTTTACAAGAGTTCAGAATTTTAAATTTCGGATTCCTTAGTAGGTATAAAGTGAATACTTATATAGTGGGCGAAACCCTTTGCACGGAGCTGCCACACGGTGCTGGCGTGTGTAGAAAGTCATGCTACCAACTCTGCAAATCCATTCTGCCGTGTTAGAAAAATTGCGTACACGCGGGCTGTCTCTACGAAATGTCACGTCACGCATGTGCTGGAAGCCGTCATTCTCTGCACAAGTTGCGTGTTACAGGGCGTGCGTGCCTTTAGTGACGTTACCAATGAGTTGGTGTCCTCGTCCGCTACTGGCCCCTATCTGCTATGTGTCCACGGGTCTTTGGGTCTCTTGGGCCTTCTCTGCCATGTTGACCTCTTGGGCCGCATGGGCTTTTTGAGCCAATCAAGGATGTGGACCTATTTTGTATAAACAGGCTTGTTGAAATTATAATTGTTACTTTTTATATTTTATAAAAAATAAAAAATATAAAAGTAAAAAAATTAAATCTCACCTACTTGTTGAATTAAATTCAACAAGCAGAAAAATTCATCACCGCCTCTGGCACAAAAGTAAAACTATGTAACATTACAAAAACTAAATAAAATTATAAATGATGTATCTCAAAAATTTAGATTGTTGTACGAATCTCCCCTTGTCACGCCTGATCGTCCAAACTAAAGCAGGTCCGACCTTCGTAAAACTCAATTTGGATCCTTCGTACCAAAATAAAATAAATAAGAGATACAAGGTATATGAAATTGGCTCTCTAATATATTTTATGATATTTAAGTCAGAAATGTTTTCACTTGGATGAGAAAGATGTCAGAAAATGATACGAAAATATAGATTAAATGGGAATGAGTATTTATTTTGATGGTAATGCTCTATTTGGTACATTCGTTTGGTTGAGTGATTTTAGAGTATACACTCGTCAGGATGATTATCTTTTAAATTTATACACTTAGCTAATTGAGTATCTTTTTACCTCACATAATTATTGTTTGGAATCGTTTTTGTCTCATTTCTCTCTAAGAGGGAATTTATTTATAATGAGAAGCGTCATTTGGTTGATAGATCCCAAAATTAATATGTTGGTATGGTGCCTTTTTGGTGGTAAGAGGCATTAGTTGTTTATATAATATTCTTTCATTCAATAATTGGACCGTTTAACTTTTAATTATTGGGATTGGTAGAGTTGCCGCCTAAAGCAATTCATTAAGTGCACAATTTGTGATCTTTTAATGTATGATGATTATTTCTTAATTCAATAATTACGCTATTTACCTTATGAGCTTTGAAGCGTTTTTCATTAGGCTGTTGTCGTCTGAGCTTCTTACTTGTCTGTGCAGTAGATTTGGGCTTGCCCGATTCTGGCCGTAGTCATCAATTAAATATATT
>JAODPA010053831.1:0-11458 GCA_025585075.1 Nepenthes mirabilis
TCTAAAATCCGATCAGTACTCGGGTGATAACACGGACGCACCACGGGCGCCACTTCACATATCTGATCATTCCCGAAAATTCTACAATATTTTAATTTATTTTCACCACATCCAAAATACTCAAAATCACAATAAATATTAAAATAATCCAGACAGAATCCGGAATATTACACTTAGTCGCTAAGACAACCTTTAATCAACCCTTGATCGATCCTCACATAAGTTTTGCAAGACCCTTGCTTGACTCTTCTACCATGGGTTCCACACGAACACTACACATCCTCCAAATGACCTGTTTGTTTGTTGTGATATCCATAAGAAAGTAAATCAAAATCCAACAGGAATTATTATACTATTGTAGTAAAAGAATGATATGCACTCCTTTAAAACTAATGGTGGGATAGTAAAATCGAAAAAAGGAGGCTGAGAAAGAGAAAAAAGAAGGAAGAATGAGAGCAAAGAAAGTTAAAAATAGGAGACTTGGAGATCATAAATCTGTTTCTTTGGAAAGCAGATTGTCCAAAAACATTGTATTCAATCATCATACTCAACATTACACTTACTTGCAGCTTTGTACATCTACTGCCATTAACTACTCTTGGCTAACTGCTAATGCCAATTAACATAATACAGTTTAGTATGTTTAAGCTGTTTGTCAGTCGTTCACAATCTGTTAATTAGGGTGCAGCTAATATAACAGATGATCAGCCGATTGTAGCTCCTATTGCTGATGCAGAGTCCTGCAATGCTATTTTGTCTACTGATCAGCAGCCATGCTTGATGTGCAGTTTATATGACAACTACCTACTGTGGAACACATCCTTGTCCTCAAGGATTGAATGATGAAAATTGCATTGTGGTGTTTAGAATCTTCCCAAGTCGCATTTGCGACAACTAGGTTGGTCCATTAGATTAACCATTGCTTTACTTGAGAGAGTCTCGTCTAATGATCCTGGAAGACAGAACTTTTAGTGGTGCAACAACAAACACATCGTAGTCTATTACTAATGGTAGTTCTAGCTGAATCAAATGCCTGCCACTAATGTGCTTCTTCAATAGAGAGATATGGAATACAAGATGATTCTTTCAGCATAGTGACAGAGTGAGTTTATAAGCAACTGCCCCACTAAGCTTCCACAGGAAATGGTCCATAATATTTAGATGCTAACTTAAGTGTATTCCTTATAGACATTGATGTTTGTTTATAAAGTTGCAACTACCGATACACCAAATCACCTACCACAAAAGGTCCTATCTAATCTATGTTTATCAGCAAAATACTTCATGCAGTTCTGAGAAATTTACAACTGCTCTTCGAGAAATTAAGGGCAAGTATATTTTGAAGGAATAAATATACGGATACAAATGGTATATCCATGGGATGGTCTATTGGTAAATGAGCTGGTGGATAGCCATATAGAGCTTGAAATAGGGACATTTCGATTGCATTATGGAATGAGACGTTGTACCAACACTTTGCTAGGGGTAAGCAATGGCAACAATTCTTCGGCTTTTGGCTTGTAATGCCCTTAAGGTAATATTCTAGTGTTTGGTTAACTCTTTTAATTTGGCCATTAGTTTGAAGATGATAAGACGTTGAAAAGTAGAATTTTGAATTTTGTGCCTAATTAATTAAAAAGATTTGTCCTAAAGATATTTGTGAAAATGTTGTCTCTATCAGAGAAGATAAAAGTAGGAAAATCATGTAGCTTTACTATATTGTAAAGAAAAAGTTGTGCTACTTTGGATGCATTGAATGGATGTTTAAGAGTAAGAAAGTGAGCACGCTTCGTAAATTTATCCATAATAACCATGAACATGTCCTCTCCATTTGAGGGTGGTAGTATTCTATAGAGTCCATTGTAATAATGGATCATACTGTGATAGAATAGGAATGAGTTGAAAGAGGTCGATATAAGGTTGTCTATCAGTTTTATTAAATAAGCAAATTTTACAAGAGTTTACTGATTGCATTACTTATGCAAACAAGGTCAATAGAACAATTGGTGTGCTCTTTTATAAGTTGCCAAGATTCTAGAATGGCCCCTAACTGAGAAGCATGAAGAGAGCCGTAAGTGAGGTCTGAGGTTTGTACTGGAGCTAATATATAATCTACTATGATATTTGATGAAACCAACTGCGAAGAGGAATGGTGGTTGTCCCTCTAGATTAATTACTAGAGCAACTTGTAAGGAAGAAGCCAATGAATCTCCTTGATAGTTGTATTGACCTCTGTGATTCCTTGAGAAACAATCGATGAAATAGCACACAGTTGAAATTCTTCAGACTGTCCGGATAAGGAGTCCGCCATTATGCTTTCCACACCTCTTTTATACTAAATGGTGTATTGTAATCCTAACATTTTGACGAGGCTTTTGTGTTGACTTGCTGATGTAAACTTTTGCTCCAATAAATGCTTTGCACTCTCTTGATCTGTTTTAATATTGAAGGGCTGAAGTTGTAAAACGTGGTTCCTTATTTTTTTTTCTTTTACAGCAAACAAGATAGCTAGAAGTTCTCTTTCATATGCTGATATACCTTGGTTTCTTCAGCCAAATGGCTTCTTGATAAAGGAAATTAGGCAAGCATTTCTATACGGTTTAAGTTCTTACAATTATGTTAATCACGATTAATTAAATTAATATAATCAAAATTGAGGTCAAAAGATATGAAAAATTGGATCAAAAAAATCAAAATTGGACCCGGATGGCTCATGTGTAATGCAAGCCTGATATGTGCCTGAAGAACGCTCGAGCCACATTTGAGCACCAATTCCAGTTTGCTTGGTGCTAATGCACGCTCGACGTACAGTAGAGCTTAAATTCTAAAATGTTTCCACCTGAAAGACGCTCGAGGAATGCTCGAGCGCAAATTCCAAAAAGGTTAAGCTCGAGCAGCGCCTGAATAGTGCTCGAGCAGCGCCTGAATAATGCTCGAGCACCAATTTCCAAACTGCAGCACTCGATGTATGCTCAACCCGTGCTCAAGCGCCGGGTCGGGTATAAATAGCAAGAGGGGATAATCTTTGCCATTTTAACCGGTGCAAGGCAAGGCAGGGAGAGAGAAGAGAGAGAAAATTAGGAAGAAGAGAGAGGAGAAAAGAGAGAAGGCTTCTGATAACTCAAAATAGGACGATCAGAGTAAGGATTTGGATAAATTAGGCTAAAGTAAGTACATCCTAAGCTCCCTCTTTCATTAGTTGTTATTTATTTATGTTTCCTTCGAATATTTTTGCTCTAATACTCGTCCAAATTAAGATTTTGAAATTAAAATATATAAATCATGCATGAATGTTGATTTTCCATGATTTTATGATGAAATTCCTCAATGACTCATGTTAAAATATCTATATCATATAATATGTGTTATATATTAGAATCTGAATTCCTTTTCATATTTAGAAAACATAATAATTGCTCCTACCTATCTGTACTTCGAAAATGTTAATTTTAGGTTATTACATGTTTAATTATANCACTCCAGCCTACCTCCTTTGGCTCAAGCCGCCTCCTCTCAGCAACGTCGCTAAACTTCCCATCCCCAGCCCCCTCCCTCATTTCCCTCCAATTTCTAAATTTTAATCTTAACCCTTAAATAGACAAAAGAGGCAGCTTACATATGAAGCAAAAATTGAATCTTCTTTAAAAAAAAAAAGTCCGAGAGAGCTGATCAAGCTCTTTAATTCATAGGGGGTTAAAAAAAACAACAGTTCCATTTAAGAATTTTTTTTCTTTAAATACAACCTTGAAAATTTATGCCAAACCCCACCAAAACAATCCAATCAAACAGACCCTAACAAATCCAATCAAACGAGAACACGAATGCGTAAGTCTTAGCATATAAGTTTATAAACCCACAGAATTGAGACTGGTCCAGCCCTTAAGCCTTGCCTTGGGTAAAGGGCTCAATCAGCCATAGGACTAGTCATGGGTTCATTTCTCAAATGTCCCACAACCGAGACACCTATTCCACACAAAGAAACATGAAACAACTCCACACATTTAAGGCGTATATCCAACACCTAAATTGAGAAGTAAGACCTGCTTTGTGAAGTCTTAAGTGTTTTCTGAAGGCAATGTGCCGAAGCAACAGCAGCTGCCGCAATAGCATGGCAAGCCATCTGATCGCAGCCTAATATTTCCATAGCTAAAAGTAAGTTCTTCACCAACCTGTATATCCTCAGAAGCAAAGAAGCAAATCCGAGGCAAAAAAGCACCACAACTTCTGACCAGTATCGTTGACAGATTGCCACCATCACAAGAATGGTTTATGAATCGCGCAGCATTACCTATTCTTGTAGCATCAATGTTGATCCTAAAACAGGCTTTCCCCGAAGGAAGATGCTCCCTTATAACTAAAAGAGAAGAAGAAAATCTGCCACTTGAAGCAAGCTCATCGTACTCTAGTTGCCGCCTCCTTGCCTCTTTGGTGGTCAGTAATTCACCTAGAACAACCGTTTTCCAGCTGGTCAACAAAGTAGTGCCTTTCAATTACTAAAATTTCACAGCTCGCAGCAACAGAAAGGCCAATGCATTTATCCATTTCTGGCAATCGTCATGACAATTCATTACATGACCAAGTAAGCAAATTTGGGAACAAGTTTTCCTTGCATTACCAAGAAATTAGACAGTCCACCAACATTTTCTCAAAAAGCTCATTTTCCTCTCCATCAGTCGTGATCACTTGCATTATGGAGTGGCTATTCCTGAAGGGATCATTAACCAGGTTGAATGCTTTTTCGCTCGCTCGTCTGCTGATTTATTAATAACATGGGCAGATCCCCTCAAGTTAAAATAAAAAAGAAAGGGCCCAAAACAAGTTCCATGTTTAATAAGGGAAAACAATTTTATGGAAGATCACCTAACCTAAGGTCTGAACTCTGAGGATGTTGAAGTTTGAACTCAGTAACTATACATATTCAATATGCTTTTATGTAGTTTTTTTTTTCAAAATCTAGATCAACACATAACCCAACTTATATAAGAACAAACTCTCATTATGAGAACTTAAATCTTTGCCATTCCCACCAAAATAAATTTATTATATTCAACCTCACTCACCCCAATATCATCCTCCTCAACCCACCCTATTTTTCCACATTTGCAACCCTCTCTGCTGATAGCAAGCCCCTTCACACATACCCCAGCCAGCAANCTGCTGATAGCAAGCCCCTTCACACATACCCCAGCCAGCAACCATCCCCTCCCCTCCCAGCCACAGTAACCCTCCACCTTCCCTGACCCTGCTTTTGACAGCTCCCTTTCCCTGCCCTGCAATCCCTTCCACCTCTCTTTGTTTCTCGCCCCTCTCTTGAACTCTTCCCCTTCCGACTTTCTTCTACTGTTAGCAACACCTGGTCAACAGCTGGCAAGGCCACAGATACCAATCCCAGGCAACCCCCTCCCATTCCTTGCCCCACTGACCCTTACCATAATCCCCTCTCTCATCATCCCTCGCTGCATCTCTTTGATCTCTCTCTAGCCCATAGTTACTAAAAATCACAAACCACCTTTGTATTGTGTGCTAGTTGCTACGTACCAAATGTGATTCTGAGAGATGGTCTCTTATTCAACTATCCTTGTCAAATTTCCACATACCGGGTGATACGTACTGGGCAATGAGGAAGGTAACTATGTTTTCACCAACCCACAGGGTTGGAAGGGGGGTAAGGTCATGCAAGGGATGGGGAAGGGCGGGGATTGTGAGGGAGCGGACCCATGTCCTTGTTCATCACTAGCAGAGCCAGGTCTAGCCTCAAAAGTGGCTGTTGAGGCTTTGGTTGGTTGAAAGAGAAGGAGCCCATGGGAGGAGCAGAAACAGATGAGGGGAGAGAAGGGGAAAGGGAGAGAGAGAGGGGTGTTGACAACAAAAAAGTGGGGTGGAGAGGGGTGATATTGAAGTGAAGGGTGATGACAACAGGTTGTTTTGAGTGAGAAAGGGTGGAAAAAAGAAATTTGTTTAGGTGCAAGAATGTTCATATTTGTCGGATCATTTGTGTGGGCAAATTTCATGTCAAAAGGTGAGTGAAGTGAGTTGTAACTGAGTCTTTGATTATAGGATTCTTTGTCGCAGGAAGTATGGACGCTGGAGGGAAGCTAGAGCGGCATATTGACAGAATGCTCGTTAACGATGCATGCTCAATGACAACTTGAGTGGCAGATTGGCAAAGTGCTAGCACTGGACAGGTACTCTATCAGAGCTCAATTGATAGTTGCGTGAGGCTTGCAGCATGATGGCCGCTCAAGCGGAAGGGGCAGTTTCTCCCACTATAGAAGCCTTTATGCAACTGTTTTTCCTGCCTTCTCCAATACATTCATCTCCAGAAACTTTCTTTAGAGGTATGAAAGGCAGTTTTGAATGTGAGGGGCATGTTGGTTTCATAAGTGAAGTGGGGTAACCACAATTTGAGAGAATCCATTTTCTAGTGATGATATGACCTTCACGTGATAAATTCTCCCACTCCAAAAATCACAGACACTTAATACAAGCCTGATAGGATTGAGTAATATAGGTGGCAATGATATTGGGTTTCCATTGGTGATAAACAAGTTCATTTGGGAAGATTCACAGGGAGAAATATAGAGATTCTACTTTGTTTTATAGTGTGAAGATTTAAATAGTCACATTTGGGGTCAATTGGCTAAGGTTTAGTACATCTAAACCACAAATTGTAAGTTTGCTCATCTTATATAATTAGCTTTCAATTGATGACTTCTTTGTTTATTCGATTATTCTACAATTTACCTTTGATCTTGTTGTATTTGTAACCTTGCTTATTTTTAACCACTTCATCTAGCATCAAAAATTATTTACATATATTGATTTATTGAGTTAATTTTTTTGTATTTACAACTATTCAACCCTCTAGGTATAAGGGAGTCTAAATCCCAAAACACAAAATTATAGGATTTAATCTCGGTGATTGATTCTAAAAACAACAGAAGAAATTGAAAGTTCTTATCTTATATAAATTGAATTCTCACCAGAGGGATTCCATACACACAAACATATATACATAAAAATTGGGCAGTTCGCAGGTATAAGCTTAGCCCACGATACTTCTAGAGTGCCAATCCTTACCATGTGGCATCCCTCTCTCTCTCCCTAATCTCTTAATGTGGTAATACACATAGACTTATTAATACCAAAAAAGCTCTCAAAACCACTACATGGAGTAGACTATAAAAATTTGTTTCCACCATTCACCTGGATTTATCACTATATCCACTACGAGTATAAACAATTTCATATCCTTCTTTATCACCTCACTCTAAATTTTTCTATATACCTTTCATTTTTTCTTGCCTCTAATCACAATTAAATCAACTTTTCTAACTGGCACTTACATTGGCCTACATATAAGTATTTAAACTACCAAGTATTATTTCCCCATTTTTTCTATAGGTGTGACTGAAACGTTCCCATAAATATCTTTTGGACTGACCCAACGAATCTGTCATAACATCATTACCTCCACAACACTTCTTTTTTCATGTGTTTTTTACTCAACATTCTAGTCCATAAAGCTTTGGTGGTCTTATAAGACTTCTTCAATTTCGGTAGTAATTTACAATAACAAAGAACCCAAAATGTGTATCTCTAACTTACCAAAATTTGTTAATCCTATGGCTCACATATTTGTCTCACTCTTTTTTTTCTCAAATTATAGAGATAGGGTATCAAAAACTATTGCCAACGTAATTAAATTCCTCCCTCCACCACTCTCAATGGAGGTGTTTAGCACTCTCAGTTGCTTGTCCATATCCCACCTTTGTTTTCCTTGAGTACAACCTTACATCTTGTAATAGTTCCAAGTATTCACAAAATCACTTCTAATCAGCAACGGAAAAACAGTTCCTCCCATTTTTGTAAACTACACTTCCTAGTCCAATTTCATGTCTAACACATTCTGAGCAAGTGTACACACCAACAAAGGAATAGCAAGAGCCCTGGCGCCTTAATGAGATTTTGAGAGAAAAGCTCTCCCTTTTCTCTAGTTTTGTTTGGAGAGGATTTACCGGCCCTAGCCAATTTCAAAAGGCCATGCCAATCTATCTCGTGATTAATTGACCGCCATAGCCCTACACCACCACCTCTCCAATAAAGTATGCCTTTGTCATTACGTAAGGCAATAGATTCCTGAGCCAAAACATGACAACACTCAATCCAGTGCAGTCAATCATGTTACTTGAAATTCTACAATTGGAACTCTCTCTTCAAAACAGGTAAACTAAGTCATGCTAAAACTGATAACATCTACCCATCAAATTTTTTGTTACAGGATACGATATATGTTAGTTTCAAGTCATCTATAATCCCCAACTTCACGAAAAGACAATGATAAGGCATTTACATCTTCATGATTCAGTTTCACTCATTAAATAAACATTACCAGAAAGCCAATGCTAACAGAAATCGGATATCGAAATTCCATTCAAAATAAGAATGGGTTTTACCAGCATACTCGCAGACGAACTGCCCATTCGGGATCTGTTGATCAGCATGCAACCCCCACCCTTTATTCATATCTCTCACAATCTTGATCTTAACGGACACACCCTTCTGGGTCAGCCGATTCACGCACTCCGATTCACACCTACAAGTGGGCCCGCACTCTGTAATCACATCACTGGACCTCAGAGCCAAGCACGGGCATTCTTCCTCATTAGATTCGCCATCACATTTCGAACCACAATTACAACCAAATGCTCCTCCGAGCGAATTCGAAGAACTCGAAATAAAATGCAGCCGAGAAATATGGTTAAAACTAGGGTTTACGGGGCCCCAAAATTGCCGGGAACATTGGCGATAGTAGGGGAGGAGTTGGGTAGGAGTGTAAATGAAGTAAGCATAAGGAAGGGAGTCAACCGTGTTGACGAAAGGAATTGGAAGGCTCTCGAAGGATCTGGCAGCGTCGGAGGATCGGGCAACAGTGATCGATTTGGCGATGTGCTTGAGTGATTTGCAGGTTAGGGAGATTGAGGCCAGTTCTTGCGGTGTCAGCCACGGCAGGATTAAACCTGCGCAGCTAAGAAATAAATTTTCGCGGTGGGTGTCTCGTTCCTGCAGAAGGTTTTCGCGGGTGGACATCGCTGCTGACCTGTCGATTGATTTCGTCACTTCATATTTGCAGCGTGCACAGAGAAACCGAGTAATAAGATATATATAACATTTAGAATACCAATATATACTTAACGAGGCCCTGCACCGCAGCTCTGCAGCACAGGGCCAATGCTGTAGGCAAGGGCAACGGCCCCCTTATTAATATAATTTTTTTTTAAATATGTATTAAAAAAAAAAGCATATTGTGATGGGCGCCGTCGGATGAAAATCCAACGGCCCCTATCACGCGGCACAGGCCCTGTGCCACATCTCTGCGGTGCAGGGCCCCTGCTTCCTTGTTTGCCTAGCAAAAAATTGAGAAAGGTGATCATGCATTATTATAGCACTCAGTTAATCAGAAACATAATTGTGAAAATCATAATTGTCTCGCAAACTACATTGCTAATACATGAGTGCATTGTAAATCATTAAATGCAGATTAATTTATTAAATTTGTCTTTATTATTATTATTGAGATAGTCATTATCACATAATATATATAAATGAACCTAGAAAATCTGAAATCTCATTTGTCTAGAACATTAGCTGAACACCGGCAAATGCGAAGTAAGAATCAATAGAATTAATTGCAGAGAAATAATAGAATACGATAGCAGTGGAATGAAACATATAAGCATAAATAGATAGCGGATTAGCAATCTTGATGAATATTTTTAATCTAAATTTGAAGTCTAAGATTTTCGGATCGAATTTTTAAATCTTATAATCTAGATCTTATATATCATAAATTAAAATAAAAGTTTAGAGAGATGAGACTAATTTTTTAATTTACCCTCTAAGACTAAAATTAGTAATTATGTTTAACTAATGAATTAAAGAAATAGAATAAAAAAGTGTGTGCGGAGGATTGAATGACCAGGCTACAATGAAAATTTATGTATAGAAAATGTCCTAGACAATAAACTCCTAATCCCTTTGATATACAAGCTTATGTGATACGATTATTAAATGCAAAAATCAAGAGACTTCAAGATTTTAGATTGACGATGCAATATCGTTCGAAGACTTCAAAATGTTTTTACTATAATAAGGGGTGTTATAGAAAAGTAAAACTAGTTATTATGGACAATGTCCCTTAATTAAGTACTTGTTACGGGTTAATATAACAAAAGTGACAGCAAATTAACTTTGTAAGGTCAGATATTGTTAAATTGTAACATATTTTGATGGATTATTGATATCATAATAAAAAATACGAATTTTATAAAAACTCCTAAATTCATAAATGAAATCTTACAAATTCAATAACCTTATTTGTAAACAATTACCTTGTATACTTTATATATTCATAAAAAATATCCACAAATTTCTAAAACAACTTAACCAAAAATCCTACTAATTTAAAATAACAAGCATATTCTACAGTATTTTTTTTTATTCATAAGAAATATCAACTTTAGTAGCTTACTCCCACCTAGTAACTGGCAACTATCCTGAAGATCAGTAGCTCACCTTGATCCTCTTGGTATTCAAGTTGTATCAACTACCATCCCCCTACATTTACTTCTGTCTTCAAGAAGGATGCCAGAAAAACATAGTTTTATTTCTTCATTGCTTTCTCAAGTTGCTTCTGTTGGTGATGTGTTGTGCTAACGGATAAGGACCTCTTGAATTCCCTTGCACACTCTATAATCTAGTGTAGCCTATGGGCACGCGGTGTGGGGTGAGTCTTCAAATATCAATTGAGGCAATTTGTCAGTGACTACCTCCTGCTCCCTACCCTTTTCTGTTGAAGTGAAACTTAAAAAATAGGGTTCAATTTTGAAGCATTAGGCAGTTGTAACCGGTAGGCAATTTAGCGTAGCCCAGTAATGATGGTCGGTTTCTTCCTTACAATGGACCAAAGAGTCTTCCTTGTTGCCGAGTGGATGTTGGTGTTACAGCAAAATTACACCCAACAAATCTAGGTTATCTAGGCCATCGGCTTTAAACCAGTCTTGAACCATAAGTACTATTAAGCACTTCTCTTCGCCCATCCATTTATGGACCGGTCATACTGTTTGTGTTGGATTTTTAGGTCACTCTAATATGTGACCACATCAAATGGATGGTTCATACAAAAACATACAACGTTCACACGAGTCACACTTGAATACAAATGTCAGGCAAAGGATGTGCAATATTTGTGTAATAGTTACTCGAGTAATAAAGTTCTCTAGAGTTTTGCATGAGGTTCGTGCGAGATGAGCTTGAACGAAAGCCATTTCCAATGAATCAAAAGTAAATGCACTTGATAGGCAAACAAGAAGCAATATGGGTATGGTGCTCTAGTTTTGATTTTAGGACATATTACTATTTAATTACTTTTACTATTATTATATTTTTCTCTTATGAG
>JAODPA010053842.1:0-11455 GCA_025585075.1 Nepenthes mirabilis
TAAAAATTAAAAAAATTGCATGATGTATCGTGCAATATGTACCTGAAAATAACAATGCTCTGTTAAAGGAGCCATTCCTGCTCTTTTTTTGTTTTTTTTTGTTTTGGTATTGATGGGTATACTATAATATGGGTTGGCCAGCGGTCAAAGAGGGCCCAAATGGCCTGCTGGACGGTCAACTCAAATAACGACTCAATAGGAGGTAAAGGTCCAAATCTTGAAAGGCCCAAGACGGTCAACGCCAGCGTTGACCGTCAAGACTTCAACAGGCGAAAAACTAACGTACAGACGGTCAACTCGAGCGTTGACCGGATGTATTGTAGCGGCAGGCTCAAAAAGGATTCAAACCTGCTACAGCCCAGGCCCAAATTGGCAGGCGAACACATGCACGAAAAGCAACGATCCTTTCATGATCACGTACCTTTCGAAAAAGCTGATCTTCTCCAAAAATATGGCGATGAGCTCAGCGCCAACAAAACAGTCACAAAAGCATGAGATGATCTGAAGATCCGTTGCATTGTATAGCAAGAAAAGGATCCATCAAATCACGACTGTCAAGCCCACCAACTCTAAGAAGGCTGCCATAGCCAGTCCAGGAGGAGCACGCCACCTTGCCCAGAGAAGGAGGCTCTCCTGCTGTTCATAAAAGCTTAAGGTCTTCGTTCTCGAAGACATATGCATTCTCAGACACACAAGCTCACGAACAAACATGAAAACTTACTTAGAAATAGAAACTCTCTTGCTCACTCTCTAACTTGTCCTTCTGAGAACACTGAGAACCAGCTTCCTGAAAGACTTCCTACAGTCTCACCCACGAACGCTTATAGAGCTTAAACAGAAGCTCATCTTTTCTTTCTCTCTACATAAACGTTCGTCCTCCAATCCCACCAAAGGCCTCCAGATTCCAGGAGACCTTTTCGGCTTTCTGAGAATCGTTCTCTAAAACTTTCACGCTTTCGGGACGTCGCTTCCTTATACTCTCTGTGAGCAGGAAACGAGAGCTCACATTCTCAACGAGGCAATGCTCCCGACCATCCTACCCTCTCTCTCTTTTGCTTTTCAGTTTACCTTCATTGTTTAGAAGGCTTTTACTGACTTGAGCGTCGGCGTTATTTCGGTGGGACAACATCTCGCCGACACACTGACCTCTCGTTCACTTTAGTGGTGTGCAAGATTCAGACTCAGTGAATAGAGCCGGATCGAGCTATCCAGACGAATCCGAATATGTTTGAAGTCGGATCCAGGTACGCATAATTGGTGCCGCCTGTGGGAAACGCTTACAAAAGCCAACCACAACTCTGCACAGTGCGCTCTTTTCACCGCCTGACTCATTCGCAATGGTGAACACGAGAGCCCAAGCTAGCGATCCCGCTAGAGACGTCACTTCTCCTGACCAGGACCACACTGCTGGTACAATGGTCAACGGGGCAACAGGGGGAGTGCCAGCGCCCTACTTCTAGCAACTGATGAAACACATGCAGGACAACAATCGTCTGCTCCAAATACTCGGCTCTCAACATGAGCAGCGACAGCAGGCGGCTTCTCGAACAGCCGTCCCTATATCGGCCACCAAAAAGGGTGGCCAGAGGAAAAAGAAACCGGCCAGAAGGCCCGAGAGACCCACAAATAATCCGATCCCAGCCTCCTCACGCAATCCAGGCCAGAAAAGGCTTGAGGAACGCTCTGGGAACACAACTCCGTGAGAAAGTCCGGAGAGAAGAAATCCCCGATACTCTCGGGTAGAAGACGGGAACGTAGTCCAGGAGCGATCCTCTAGGACTGCCAGGTCCACTGGAGGCAGTAGCGAGTCGGCTGCTGGACCCTCCAGAGACAAAACGGAGTTGAGGGCTTACCTCAACTCTAAGAGATTTGCCAACGCCACTCGCGCAGATCCGCGAGTGGATAAAATTTGGAACTGTGTGTTCCAGGATGAGGAGCACACCATTGACCTGGACAGATTTTCTTTCACAGTGGAGATCCTGAGCCGTCCGCTACCCACCAAGTTCAAGATGCCTTCCCTTGACTCATACGATGGGAGCAGTGATCCGGTTGACCACCTAGATTACCTCCGTACCCATCTGAGTCTACAATGGTTGGAAGACTCGGTGCTGTGCCGCTGCTTCCCACTCACACTGAAGGGAGATGCCCGTATTTGGTTTCATCACCTCCCTTTAGGCACCATCGGCAGCTTCCGTGAGCTCACGGATCTCTTCCTGGCTCAGTACGCCTCGAGCCGATGGGAAGAGAAGCAACCGTGGTACCTCTCCCACATCAAGCAGAATCCGGGAGAGAACCCACGGTGATTCCTGGACCGCTTTGTGGTAGAGGCCAGGCGGATTCCCCTGATTACGGAGGAGTTTCATCTCCGCGCTGACCTACGGAGACTTCTTCAAGCATCTGGCCCACAAGACTCCCCAAACCTTCCAGGAGGTGGAGTCCATTACCCGGGCCTACGCTGCAGTAGAGGAGGCCAACGAGGCAAAAAGCCATGAGCGGGCAGATCAGCCTCAATCATTCCCTGGAGAGGAAAAAAGAAAGTACAGCGGTAGTGATCACCCCCGCCGAAAGTAGCACAGAACTGGGCTGGGCTGCCGGAGCGCAGAGATTACGGGCCCACCAACTTTATGCCACTAACGAACACGAGCTCAAATGTCCTCATGCAGATCCGCAGAGACAAGTTCCTGAAGTGGCCGAAACCACTGAAGGACTCTGAAAACCAGTCAAAGTACTGCGACTTCCACCGCTCTGCTGGGCATTCTATTGAGGACTGCAAGATGCTGCAGAGAGAGATCGATGAGCTGATTCACAGAGGCCACCTCACCAAATTCGTTAGGGGCCCCGGGCAGAGCTCTGGAGCAGCTGGCGGAGAAGGGCAGGAGCAGTCTCCTCCCCGAAACCAGGTTACAGTAGGGGTGGTAAATATGATCACCACCTGACTTGTCAAAAACCCAGCCGGTGGCGAGAAACAACAAACTAAGAGGAAGAAGCAACGAATAGCGGACAACACCATTAGCTTCAATGATAATGATTTAACTCATGTAACATCCCCCCATGCTGATCCCCTCGTTATATCTGCACTCGTTTCGAATGGTAGTGTCGACTATCAGCTGAAAGGAGTGTTCATCGATAATGTAAGTTTAAAGGATTTACTTTACTTGGATGCGTTCTTCAAACTAGGCTTAAAAAAGAACCAACTAAAACCTGCCGAAGGACCATTGTATGGCATTGACAACGAGCCTGTGCCTATTCAGGGGACCATCCAACTGGAGATCACCTTGGGTACGTATTCGAAAATAGTAAGCCGAACACTCACCTTCCCGGTGGTCTACCTACCCTCTACGTATAACGCAATACTGGACAGACCTTGCTTGACAATATTCGGGACGGTCACCTCAATTCCACACCTAAGATGAAGTTTCTGACGCCTTACGGTGTGGGAGAGGTGTTGGGCGACCAGGTTACTGGACAAACCTGCTACATGTCTCAGGTTGCCCCTAACGGCAGCACTAGAACAATGGGAAAACTCGACCATAGGGACGAGACAACCCTTCAGCAAGAGCAGTCCGGTGAAGCCACGGATCTAGTCCCACTGGACCTGGAGGAGTCAAAAAAGTGTGTACAGATCAGCGGCTCACTAACCGAGACACTGCGCGATGAGTTGATTATGTTCCTATGACGGAATGCTGACCTCTTCGCATGGACCCCAGCAGACATGCCTGGGATTTCGGCTGAGGTGATGGTCCATAAGTTGGGGCTTGATCGTGGCCAAAAGCCCATCAGGCAAAAGCGAAGAAATGACTCCATTGAAAAGTTGATCGTCATCCGAGAGGAGGTGAAGAAGCTACTGGACGCAGGTTTTATTAGAGAAGTCCACTACCCGGACTGGCTCTCTAATGTCGTCCTGGTAAAGAAAAGCAATGGGAAGTGGCGGATGTGCGTCGATTTTATCGACGTTAACAAAGCCTGCCCGAAGGACAGCTTTCCCTTACCCAGGATTGACCTACTAGTTGACTCGATAGCCGGACATGAGCTGCTAGGTTTCATAGACGCCTATTTGGGTTACAACCAGATCCGAATGAGTCTGGAGGACGAGGACCACACCTTGTTCATGACTGATCAGGGCACTTACTATTACAAAGTGATACCTTTCGGACTGAAAAACGTTGGAGAAACCTACCAACGACTAGTCAATAAAATGTTTGAAAACCAAATTGGTCGCAATACGGAGGTCTACGTCGATGATATGCTCATCAAGAGCAAGGTTACCGGCGACCATATCCGCAACCTGGTAGAGTCGTTTGAGGTACTCCATAAGCATCACATGAAGCTGAACCCAGCTAAGTGTGTCTTCATAGTAGCCTCCGGCAAATTCTTGGGTTTCATCATCTCCCAACGGGGGATTGAGGCAAACCCAGAGAAGATCAAGGCTCTTGCAAACATGACTCCACCACTAAGCATAAAGGACGTCCAACGATTGACTGGACGGCTGGCAGCACTGTCCCGCTTCCTTACGAAGTCAGGCGACAAGTACCAGCCCTTCTTCAATGCCCTTAGAGGAACAAAATCCAACGGGTTTTAATGGATGATAGACTGCCAGACAGCTTTCGATGAGCTAAAATGGTATCTAGCCAGGCCGTCGTTGCTAGTGTCACCTAAGGGTGGAGAAGAGCTATACCTTTACCTGGTAGTATCGGAGGCGTCCCTCAGTTCTGTCCTCATGCGCCAGGACTCCAACACTCAACGGCCGGTCTACTACTTGAACAAAATGTTGACCGGCCCAGAGACCCGCTACTCGCTTGCAGAAAAATTGGCTTTGGCGCTTATATTCTCCGCACGGAAGTTAAGGCCCTACTTTCAGGCGCACCGTGTAGTGGTCCTTACGGACCAACCTCTAAAAAGTATACTCCAGAAATCCAATATTTCTGGGCGGTTGGTAAAACGGGCTATCGAGTTGGGCGAGTTCGACATCGAATTCCAACCCAGGCCTACTGTAAAGGCGTAAGCACTGGCTGACTTTATTGTTGAAACTACAACTCTAGTTCTCGAGGAGCAGCACGCAGAAAGTACGGAACTGCCTGACGGAGTTCCAAAATAGATACTCCACGTGGACGGGTTGTCTACGGACACTGGCAGTGGCAATGGAGTAGTCCTCACGACCCCAGATGGGTTTGAGATGAAATACTCCCTCAGGCTCAATTTCCCGGTAACCAACAACGTTGCCGAGTACGAGGCCCTGTTAGCCAGATTACGGTTAGCCAAGGAATGCTCTGCCAAGAGATTGATAGTTTACAGCGATTTCGAGCTAATTGTTAACCAGGTTAAAGGAGACTTTGAGGTAAACAACCCTTACCTAGCTAAATACTTGGCAAAGGTCAAGGAGGCCACCCAGGGTTTCGACAAACTAACCCTGATTCAGGTTTCCAGAACTGAAAACGGGAAGGCGGACCAGCTGGCTAGAGTCGCTGTAGCCGAAAATCAGGAACAGTACTCGAGGGACATGAGGGAAATCCTGAACGCTCCCAGCATAGATAAACAAGAGGTAATGTAGATTTCTGAAGCGGAAAATTGGATGACGCCTTACCTTAGTTATCTGGCTGATGGATCATTGTCAGAGGACGCGGAGAAGGCTAAACGAATCAGAAAGATGGCCGGCTGGTATGCTGTGGTTGACGGACGGCTATATCGCCATGGCTACTCAACCCCATACCTCCGGTGCCTAACTCCCGAAGAGGCTGATTATGCTTTAGGCGAAGTCCACCTCGGGATTTACGGATCACACATTGGCGAAAAAAACTTAGCCTTCAAGATTATGTGTCAGGGGTACTACTGGCCATCGATGAAAAAGGACGCGCTTGAGTTTGTGAAAAAGTGTGAAAGCTGCCAGCTTCACAGCAACCTTCACCACCAGCCATCCGCGGACCAGAAGACTCTTCAAGCCCCTTGGCCCTTCGCACAGTGGGGGCTCAATCTTCTCTACCCATTTCCCATTGCCAGGGGGCAAAGGAAGTTTGTCATCGTGGGCATCGATTACTTCACTAAGTCGGTCGAGGCCATCCCACTGGCAAAGATTACGGAGTATAATGCCCTGGAATTCCTTTGCCAGAACATCATTTGTAGATTCGGCGTCCCTAAGGTTGTTGTGACCGATAACGGGACTCAATTCTTAGGGAAGAGCTTCACCAAGTATTGGCCAGCCTTGGCGTCAAGCTGGTCCACACTTCGGTAGCATACCCCCAAGCGAATGGTTAGGTGGAGGTCATGAATCGAACGCTACTCAACTAGTTAAAAACTAAGCTGGAGGACGTCGGAGGCTCCTTGGTAGACGAGCTCCCCTCTGTTCTCTGGTCTTACCAGACAACCCCAAAGGAACTAACGTGGGAGACGCCCTTCAGTCTCTGTTACGGGACTGAAGCGGTAATCTCGGTCAAAATCGGGCTCCCAATTCTTAGGATGGAATCGTTCGACCCGCAGGCTAACTCTCAAAAAATCAGGGAGCACCTAGACTTGTTAGAGGAAGCTCACGACGCCGCTAGAGTACGGATAGCGGCCTACCAACATCGGATTGCTCGATATTACAACAAAAAGGTTAAGATGCGATGATTCGATGTTGGAGACCTGGTTCTACGAGGCGTCGAAGCCATGGGCAAACTGGCCGGCCGCAATAAGGTCTCCCATAATTGGGAAGGGCCTTTCCTCGTCTCCGCCGTCCTGCAAAATGGATCCTACAAACTCTGGAGCCAGGACGGGAAGCTGGTTCCGCGAACGTGGAATGCGATCCACCTCAAACGCTATTTCCAGTAGGAGGCACAGGTGCGTATTTGTATTATTGTGTATGTGCGCATTCGCTTGTTTATTTTAATTTGCCAAAATGAGTGTTTACTTAGCATACTACCTTCCCTTCCTGTGTGCATGCATATATATATATATATATATGTGTTTGCTTTGTAGGTTACCCGACATAAATTGCCCCTTAGTTGGGAGAGTTCTCACCCTCTCGTTAATAAACCCTGGTCATCCAGGCAGCCCGTAAGTGGTCGAACGTGAATCTCGGTCATTCGAGCGGCCCATTAGCGATCGTATTTAAACCCTAGTCATCCGGGTGGCCCGTAAGTGGTCTAATGTGAACCTTGGTCATCCGAGCGGCCCATTAGTGGTCGTATTTAAACCCTGGTTATCCAGGTGGCCCGTAAGTGGTCTAATATAAACATTGGTCATCCAAGTGGCCCGATAGCGATCAAAATCTTAGGGGCTTACGCAGCACACGCCACGACCTCCTCTACTAGGAGATAGCGTGATCAGTCAACGATAGTTGAAAGAAGAAGAATCCTTCTCCAATGCTGGCCGTCCAAGTCAGCACTTGGGCAGCGCCACCATGCTTCACTCGCAAGCCACTGCAACAAGGCTGGTTAACACAACCGCCTGCGAAGCCTGAGGACTTCACTCCTTAGGCAGCACAACAATGGCAGCCGGCCAACTAAGTTGGCCGTCAAATGCAGCAGAAATACAAACAAAAAGGCAATAAAGAGAAATGGACACGAAATTAAAAAAGTTTCCATTTTATTACTTCCAAATGTGTTACAAAATACATCAAATGTACATAAATACAAGGGAGGTCCCAAAAAGTGTACAACATAAGGGCTACGGGGGCGGCGAAGGCCTTTGACTGTCACGAGGCTCCCCCACGAGGCAGTCTCTATGCTGTGCCGCTGTATTGGATACATTGATGAGATCAATAGGAAAGTCGGGATCGACCAACCGCACAATGCGTCGATTGACGTTGACCCCTTCCAACAGCCGCACGTACATCATGCTTTCGACCTCGTGGGGGCGGATGCAGAGACTCAAGTCGTTCTCCAAGGTTGTCACTCGGCCTGCAAGTTGATCAATGCTCGCTTTGGCTCGATCTCCCTCTTCCTTCAAACGGGCAACCTCGGCCTTCAAGTCCGCAACCTCAGCCTTCAAGTTCGCATTCTCCGCCTCCACGCCCGTCAGAACAGTCTCGAGGACAGTGGTCTCCTCACGGTGCTCCCTCCTGAAGCAGCCAACCTGGCATCTAACTAGGCAATATCCGCCTCCCTGTCGGAGATCACCCGGTCATGTTGGTCCATAACTTTGACGATGGCAGCGACCACCTTCGACTTCTGCAAAAAAGACAAGCGAAGAACAAGTTAGAAATCCAGGAAAGGAGAAAGTATGCAAAGGCCATCGTAAAGAATTATACCTCCCAAACTCTCTTCACGGGCCTCGCAGGCCTATCCTCCAGGCTTGGTCTAGATGGCGGTGGACCAGGAGCGACGTCCTCTCGAGCTGAGCTGGTAACAGACTCCTCCAGAATCTCGTCCAAAAGCCCATCATCAGCGTCGTTCGTATCAACCGCAGGCTCCCCGACTACGGCATCCGCAGCAGCTGTCGGAGGATCAAGCTCCACCATTGGCTCCACAGCAGGAGTCTACACGAATGGAGAGCCAATAGATGGCTCCTGTGCCTCCACCACTGGCTCATAGGCGGGCTCCGTAAAGGACTCCGTTTGCACCGCTTGAGCGCCTGTGGCGCGGGCTGCACCGGGATAATACTCTCTCCCCTGGCCACCGGCAAGTCTTTAAAGGATTTTTCCATGCCCGTGGTACTGCCGACACCACTGCGATCCCGGCGGCGACGTAATCGGGGACCGATGACGACAGGGAAGGTGTCTCCAATGCCATCCTCTTAGGAAGGGGACCGATAAGGCCTTCATCTGTGGGGCGGAGATGGATAAGCAGGCCCTTGGAGTCCTCCAGCTGCACCATCATCGCCTGCGGCCTGTGCTTTTGAACCGGGGAAGGCGGTCTCTAGTTCACCTTCTTGGTCTCTACCCTAGAGACCAAGAAGTCCCGTTTGAAGTCCATAATGTGGTCTTTGACCAATTTGGTCAACCACTCTAAGGACGCCGTCTCCGCCACAGACGACGTCCCAGTATACACATCTGGCACCTGCCCCAGTCCTTCGCGATGGGCCAGGTCACCGCCACGCTCACAAAAAAGAACCAGTTCTTCCAGTTCTTGAGAAAATCGTAAATGGTCGTATTTATTTTAAGGCCAAGACGGGGGATAAGGGATATCCATTCGCCTCCCTGGTTTATTTTAAAGAGCCCCTTCACCATCGGCATCGTCAACCTCTTAGAGTTCTTACGAAGAAAAATACAGAGTGTGCGGATGTACCGTACGGCGTTGGCATGAAGTTGGGCAACTGGGACTCGTAGGGCTTGCAGGATCGACCGCAAGTCATCCGGCAGAGGAAGACGGAAGCCGTTCCTCAGGTCGGCCTCGTATATCGTTATATGCCCTGCTGGTGGAGAGAAGGCCCTATCGTCCTTTCCCGGGACCCTCCACGCAATATCCTTAGGGATATTGAACTCAACGCACAATGCTTTCACGTCACCCTCTCGAAGGACAGAGGTTATGTCGGCAACGGAGGCCATGGCTGACGAAAAGGCTAGGGTTTCTTGGAGGAACAAAGGAAAGTCAAAGACAAAGAAGACGAAGCAAGGAGGCATGGAGGAATATTCAAAATGAGGACGGAAATTTAAATGGCGAAGTGTGAAACGCCTTAAACCGCCTCAGAAATGATGCCATCAATCCTGCCACGTGTCACCTCCCTGATTGGCCCTTCAAAAGGCAAATCTCTGATGTATTAATGGCCCGGATATCTGCCCAACCAAAAGAAGACGCATGTCTACTTTTGGCCTGACAAACCAGCCGATGGCCACGCGTCAATCAAGGGCTCGCAGAAAGTCTTCCGGAACTGACCAAAGACGGTCAACAACTTTGATTAACTTTCTTCTCCGGAACTGACCAAAGATTGTCAATAGCTCCGATCAACTTCCCTCTTTGCCATTCATAGAGTCCTCCGGGATCCTCAAACGATGAAGGGCAATGAGAGGCATCCCATCATGAATATACCGGAGGCCGAAATTTTGGCCACCGGCATGGGAGGCTAGTGATGGGTATACCATAATATGGGCTGGCCCACGGTCAAAGAGGGCTCAAATGGCTTGCTGGACGGTCAACTCAAATAACGGCCCAACAGGAGGTGAAATCCCAAATCCTAAAATGCCCAAGACTATTAATGCTAGCGTTGACCGTCTAGACTTCAGCAGACGGCCAACTTGCGTACAGAAAGTCAACTCGAGCGTTGACCAGATGTATGTAGCGGCAGGCCCAAAAAGGCTTCAAACCTGCTATGGCCCAGGCCCAAATTGGTAGGCGAGCACGTGCATGAAAAGCAACAATCCTTTCATGATCACGTGCCTTCCCAAAAAGCTAATCTTCTCCAAAAAGGCGGCAATAAGCTCAGCGCCAACAAAACGGTTACAAAAGTATGAGACGATCTGAAGATCCGTTGCACTATACAGCAGAAAAAGGATCCATCAAATCACGACTGTCAAGCCCACCAACTCTGAGAAGGCCGCTATAGCCAGTCCAAAAGGAGCACACCACCTTGCCCAGAAAAGGAGGCTCTCCTGCTGTCCATAAAAGCTTAAGGTCTTCGTTCTGGAAGACACATGCATTCTCAGACACACAAGCTCACGAACAAACACGAAAGCTTATTCAGAAATAGAAGCTCTCTTACTCACTCTCTAACTTGTCCTCCTGAAAACACTAAGAACCAACTTTCTGAAAGATTTCTTACAGTCTCACCTACGAACGCCTACAGAGCTTAAACAGAGGCTCATCTTCTCTTTCTCTCTACACAAGCATTCGTCTTCCAATCCCACCAAAGGTCTCCGGATTCCAGAAGACCTTTTCGACTTTCTGAGAATCGTTCCCTAAAGCTTCCACGCTTTTGGGACATCGCTTCCTTACGCTCTTGTGAGCAGAAAACGAGAGCTCACATTCTCAACGAGTCAACACTCCTGACCATCCTATCCTCTCTCTCTTTTGCTTTCCAGTTTACCTTCCTTACTTATAAGGCTTTTACTGACTTATGCGTCGGAATGTTTTCGGTGTGACAACATTCCGCCGACACACTGACCTCTCATTCACTTTAGTAGTGTGTAGGATTCAGACTCAGTGAACGGAGTCGGGTCGAGCTATCCAAACGAATCCGAATCTATTCGAAATCAGATCCAGGTACGAATTAGGTACATATATATAGTTTTTCCTTTTAATGCAAAAAGCCCACCTGCTTAAAAATATTTGGGAAAATGACAGAAATTCCACATGAAAAGAGACTTTATATATATTCTCTCGCTCTAAGTGCTGTTTTTAGTATTTTTGTTGTAATTTAATTTTACATTTTTAATTTTTGTAGAAATTATAAAGCCGTTAAAAGGAATGATATACCTAAAAAGTCAGAAACCTAATCTAATTGAAACGCAAACTCAATATAATTTATATGAAATTTCTATTTGACTCCATATTAAATTCCTCAATCAAATCTTTTATTATAGGAAGAAACAAAAAGAAAACATATTTCA